>JAZKJV010002816.1:0-261913 GCA_037367405.1 Ottelia alismoides
TGGGTGAAAGATTTGCCAATTGAATGGTCCTTTTTACGGTTCCCCATCATGTAATTGGAGTAGATTAACTAAGTGCCTCTTAGGGCACAGTCATTTGTTTAGATTGGGAGTTCGCTGACTATTGCTCTTGGGATTGATTTCCTGTAGAGTTAGGTATGCAATGCCCTAAAAAGGACACTTTTTAGCTGAGTCTGTTTTGTACCATAAGAAGGTATGCATGTCCTGATGGTCAGGAGTACAAGGAGGATACTCCAGGAGGCTTGAGAAAGCAAAACTCTCTGGCAAAAATGTGAAAGGCGTTGTAGGGGCCTAAAATTTATATTTTTCAGAAACGACAAAACGTGATGAAAATCGAACTTATAGAGAAGTGATGAAACTCATATATAATACACATTGATTTACATGGTTATCCACTTCTATACTTCACTGATCCAGCATGATATGCATTATTTGGCATGATTATGATGACTCCACTTACTCCAGAAGGAGAATGCATTGGCATTTTCTAGGTCCTGGGTCTCATTCATCAATAAAAAGAGAACTGCTGAGAATATATGCATACATTCCTCTCAAATAACATATAGGCTTGCTAACCAATCTGTACGTAGATCCACCAATAGCTCAACTAACATAAAACCTATTTAAAAAGGTTTCAAGATGGACATCAACTTATATCTAGAACGATGGGCCCAGGTAAGGACATCAACATGTTTTAGAGTCTTAATGTACGTTGGGCATTACACTAAGAACTCATCTTGACATTTGAAAGGATGCAATTTGAACTTTGAGGGAATATATATTTAATTAGGGGTGGGATGACCTCTGATTTGGAAGCACCTTAGGTAAACATATGATGAGAAACACCTATACTGATCATGGCATATGATGAGGTCTATCATTCATGAGACTGGGCGTCGGGCTAGGCGGTCGAGCTGGGTCATATATAGTCAGAGGCTTGACCGAGGCTTTTCTAGCACCTGTCTACTTGATGTTGGGCTCACGGATGTGGCCGCAATGGTCATGGTCTAATCTCTCTGTAGGGGATTCTCGTATCGCATGCCCTTTGGATCTTTTCTAATTCATTGTTTTCCCCATTTACCTCATTTCAGTTCCATATTCTCATGAACCTTCATCATTTGCTGAATTAGCATTGTGAAGACAGACCGTATTCACAACGGTAGCCACTTCTGTCTTTCTGTCGGTTTGTCTGTTGATTCCCAAGCTATGAGATGCTTCACCATAATCCTTCATGTGATCTTTAAGCTGAAGGTTCGGAATTCTTCCACATTGGCTTGTGGTCGATCCGGTGCATAGCCAGATCATCTTTTCTCGTTTATAGGATACCAGCTTCCAATAGCCCATTTGGCACGGCTCAGCTCTCGCTTTTTTGCACTCTTCGACTTGAGTCTCCGCTACTTTTCATATCCTTTTCCCTATTTGAGATGTTTCTAAAATGTCTCAGCTTGTCTGGATCCTAGCATTTCATCTATCCTGACGCCTATCAAATTATACTTCCCAAGAACAAGGATTGTTGTCAATCAATCTCCACATGCTTTCATGGAGGCTTATTACCATGAATTCTCATGAGATTTGTTGTCTGATTATCACTATAGATTGACATCTAATTACAACCGGGCTTTCATAAATTTCTTGTGTTTTAGTGCCATTGCTTTCATACCGCACTTTGTTAGAAAATAGGAACGCGGAAGCGGAATGATAACCAGAGCATTAAATCAGAAAGATTAAACATGAATTCAGAGACTTTACGTAGAACCCTACTCTCTAAAGAGCAGGATGAAACCACGGGAGAACACCTCAAAGGGTTGATAGTCTATCGCTTTTCTCATGTGATACAAGAGGTATAGGGCTTCTTATATAGCCTCCATAGAGCCTCCAAGTCCCACTATTGGTAGATGTAGGACTAAACTCTTGGACGGGGTAAATGGATCCTGGAGGGATCCATTACCCATCTTCAACATAAGTGACGCATACACAAATACTCCAACACTTCCCCTCAAGCTGGAGCATGCAATGCTCAGCTTGGACGAACATAAAGAAATCTCAACTCACACTACATGACACTATAGACAATGTCAACTCAACACACACAAATGTTGCTTGTTGTCGAGGGCGTTGCTTCTCATGTCGTGCAGGTGAGGAGGACGAACGGGCTGGAATGTGAGTCAAACTGGGTGTACTTTGTACTGCACCTGTCAGAGTCACCAAATGAAAATGAGTCTCAACCTGGGGACCTCTGGCCCGCCACAACATGTGGACAACTGCTCCATCTCTGAAAGAGGACCAAACTGAAAAGAGCGATGGAGTGCAATCCTCGTCGGAGTCCACGGTCGCTAGAGAATGGAGTCTGAAAAGTCTCATCGTCGGAGGACTGTGTCTCTCCCATCTGGCTCAGAGAATCGTACTCTACTCTGGAGTTCTTATGAAACCACATGAAAACCGTAGCCCACATGGCATAAGGAATGGGATCTCTATTCTGGAGTCCCTATGGATCACATGAAAACTCTGACCGACAAAACAAGAATGATGGGGACTACAAACAATGATGGCTAACATGTGCACATCTGAAAAGATCACATACATGTGCGTATCTGAAACTGAGGACTCAGAACCAATCATCGAGTCTAAAATCTGAAGATCTGTAGAGTTTGGAAAATCTGGCTGGTCTGGAATCTGACATCTGAATTTAGAACAGTCTTGTGGCTCTATACAATACTCCCCCTTTCTCCCATACTTTTCGGAATGAAGACATCGACCAAGTTGGGAGAAGACAAGAAAGATGGAGAGAAAACAAAACCAAACGTCACATAGATTTTCTCAATTTTTTTAAATCATTTTCCCGGCTATTTCATTCCTTTTTAATAGTCATCACTTCTTCTCCCCCCCCCCCTTTTTGGAAGAAGTCGTTCACATTTTTTATCGGCTTTTCTCCCCTTTTTGCATTTTTTGAGCAAAATATCTCAGCCAAAAGGTCCAACTTTGGGCCCAAAAAAACCTTACATTTTGTTTGCTTCTCGCTTCTTTTGTAACTCTCAGACCATTTCTCTCTCCATATTTTTTTACGCAAATGAGGCTCTCGCCACTTTTTTAAGCCTCTTTTCTCTCCTTTTTTCAACCAAACAGTGGGTTTCTTTTATTTTTTAAACCTATTGGGCCTTCCAACAAAGCCTACTCCTCTTACAGGTAGGGTTCCCATTGAGGGAATCCTCTCTCACGTGCCTTGGCCTCTGTTGATGCCGCTGCCGGGAATGTGGGGTCACACGACCTCTGCTTGGAGGTTGGATTGCTGGGGAGATGTGTCGTCGATCCTGCCGACCACGCCAGCGCCGTCATCGTGTGAAGAACGAAGGGGATTCAAGGTTGCTGGAAGGAGGCGGCTCCAGAGAAGGAGATCGGAGGCTACTACTGGGGCTTCTTCGCCTTCTGGAGAAGATCTCCGTCATAGTGAGACTCGTCGCCAAGGGCTTTGTGGGCTAAGGGGTGCCGCCAGGAGCCGTCGCTCTACCTTGGGATGTCGCCACCCGTGCCAAGGTTAGAGATGCTGCCTGATGTTGGAGGTGCCAACATCTCGCAACGTCGCGAGGTTGTTTGGTGCTGCATTCGCGCTGTTGATAGAGGAGATGCTCTGCTTGGAGAGGGCACCGTGCTTGTATTGACTAATAATCAATATCAAGTGCTACTGCTTTTGAACAACCTTTTGTTAATTCGTGTCTTGTGCTCTTGGTAGTCTCATGTTAAGCAGTGCAGAATTCATGGTTCTTTTCAATTGGTTTTCTGGAAGGATATTTGGTCATTTAGGGCACATTACTTTTGGCGCAGACCGCTCCCATTCTTCTTGTAAAACATACAAGATTTTCATTTTCAAATTTAGGGTATTTTCTTATGTTGTGAGTAGCAGAAGTAAACAAGCACATACTAAACAAGCAAAAACACATGCATAATTTATGAGGTTCGCCATTGACTGGGCTACGTCCTTGGAAGGCACCAATCAGTTTCACTACATGTGGAGAAGGAGAATATGGAGGATACTGAAAACACTGAACCTAATGAGTTTATATATTATTCCCAGTACAAACTAATGCACAGACAAATGGATGTATTTACCCAAAAAGAAAAGAATAGAGAAGATTTTCTAAACTCACAGTCTTGCAGAAGTTGGTGTATGCTTCTCCTTGGATGTTTCTTTGAACTATGCATTTTTCTTATCAAGTTGTGATGCAGCGTGAGATGGAGAAATAGGACCGCATCTTTCTACTTTTTATCCGTTAACTTTATTTACGTTTATTTTGAGTCGTCGTAATTTTTTAAATTTAAATAAAGAGATCGCGTGTGATCTCAATTAATTAGTTAGAGATTTGAATTTCGTAGTTAGTCGGTTAGAGTCAAAATAGGATAAGTTTGTTTTGAATTTGAATTTGAGTTTCTATTTTTGTAACCTCATCCCTCCTATATAAAGGGATGATAGGCTATTGTTATAGTCGGTTCGGGTCAGATTATACGAAAATTTGAGATTCTATCTCTATCTCCGTCTTTCTCTTTCTCTCTCAACGTGGTCTTCACGGTTCTCTTCTCCAAAATCCCTTGTTTTTCTGATGAGCTTTCTCCTCTCAACCCCTCCATTTTCTCCTCTACCAAAAATCCTCCTTCAAAAAAATATTTTCCGTCGCCGCGCAAATTTCAATTTTGCATCATTTGGTATCAGAGCATGGCATCTAGATCGTCCGCACGATCTGGCGATCCCTCCCGTCGTTCACGCGAAAAGTCCAAAGGATCTCGCTCTAACGACCGTGCATGACGTGCTGAGGTTAAACAAGCACTATCTAATATGATCCAAGTTTGTGCCGATATGCAAGCCTTGGCGTCACAGATACGAGAGTCATGGAATATCGAGGCATTGACGCGCCAACTAGAAGAAAATACCGTCAAATCGAAGTTTCCCACCACCGAAGCCGATGTCCAGATTTTTGTCGAAGAAAAACTCGTCGTCGATGATGATTTGCTCGTTGTCCAGGCTGCTTCAGAAGAGGAAAACGTCGATCTGCTTGCTGTCCAGGTATTTTCAGACTTGCAAACACCGCCGAATTCGACCCACGGCCCATCCGCTGCCCTCTCGCGGACCCCGTCCACCATCCTCGCACCCCCGACGACCCTCCTGCCCACCACCACCGCTTCAACCCCTCCTCGCCACCTCCCCATCAATCCCAGCCCCAACACCGCCAATACTATCCTCCCCTTTCCTGCACTTATCTCCTCTTTCTCCAGCACCTTCCCTGCCCCACCCCTGTCGCCAACCCCTCCCGCCACAGCCCTCACACCCCCAGCACCCCCTCCCACCGCCCCCGCCACCCCGGCAAACCACCCAGCCCCAACGCCCCTTCCTGCCAACCCCATTGTCGCCCTCATATCACCAGTCATCCCCCTTGCCTCCATCCTCTCCACTTCTATCCAACCTCGCCGCCCACCACGTCATCTCTGCGCCACCACATACCTCCCTTCCCCTCTCTCTCCCCATAGCCCTAGCCCCCTCTCTTTCTTCCCGAATCCAGCCCTAACCCATCTCCCTTCCCACGTCGTCTCTTCCCATCTTCCTCCCCACCCACATCCTCACCTCCGCCACTGGCTCCCTTCCCCCTGCATCACCTTCCCCTCCTTTTCCCAACTCAGTCGTGCTGCCCAACACCTCCCGTGGCCCCCTGTCAACACCGCCCCACGCCTCCACCGCCGCAATTTTTTTCCAATCCAATTTCGCCACGGATCAACAACTGCCCCGCGCACCACTGGACTCATTCCGCCTTGCTGTTGTGGCTGCCTTGCAACTCGACGCCGCCACCGACCAGGTTTGAAGCACGCCCGAAACCCCTTGCCGGTTGTGGACTCAACCTCGCAATCCCCAGCCTTGTCAACACGGCCAGCCGCTCGCGCGTCGATCGCGAGCCGCCACCGCGTTGCCCCAGCAGTGCACCACCATCAAGGTCCTCCACCCGTGCGTCGCCACCTCCTTTTGATAGAATACCTAGCGTTGGTTTCCTCCATCGAATCCCTTGGAACAAGGGATATGATTTGGGAAAATTGCAAAAAGAATCCTCCTACCAAAATTATTTATCACAAGGGCCAATTGGAGGATATATTATGCTATGAGTTCTATTTAAGTGAAGGGGTACGAAAATTGCAGAGACGCCTTCCAATTGAAAAAAAATACAAACGTAATGTTGAAAAGGATCTGATTGGGGGAATTTGAAGCTACAATTTCGAGATCGAATTCTCCAACGTCGCATCGAAGATCAAGCAATTCGTCGGGAGACGAATTTTTCAAGCGGAGGAGAACTGATGCAGCATGAAATTGATAAATAGGGCTGATTTTTATCCATTAATTTTATTTACATTTATTCAAGTTGTTGCAATTTTTATTTAAATAAAAGAGGTTGTGTGTGATCTCAAATTAGTTAGTCGGTTTCAATTTGAATTTCGAATTTAATTAGTTAGAGTCAAATTAGGATAAGGTAGATTTGAATTTTGATTCAAATCAATTAGAGTCAATTTGAATTTTAAATTTTATTTCTATCTTTGTAACCCCACCCCTCCTATTTAAAGGGGATGGTAATCTATTGTAAGGTCAGTTCAGATGATATAAAAAAATGAGATTTATCTCTTCTCTCTATTCCTCTTCCCTTAACGCGATCTCCGCGATTCTTCTTCTTCCTTGAATCTCGCGCAACCGGCGCGCCTTTTCTCCTTCTCTCCTCCAAATTATTCTTCCACCCAAAATTCCACCATCAATTTTTATTTTTCATCGCTGCAAAATCTGATGCAGCGTGAGATGGAGAAATAGAGACGCATCTTTCTACTTTTTATCCGTTAATTTTATTTACGTTTATTTTGAGTCGTCGTAATTTTTTAATTTAAATAAAGAGATCGCGTGTGATCTCAATTAATTAGTTAGAGATTTGAATTTCGTAGTTAGTCGGTTAGAGTCAAAATAGGATAAGTTTGTTTTGAATTTTGAATTTGAATTTGAGTTTCTATTTTTATAATCTCATCCCTCCTATATAAAGGGATGATAGGCTATTGTTTTAGTCGGTTCGGGTCAGATTATATGAAAATGTGAGATTCTATCTCTATCTCCGTCTCTCTCTTTCTCTCTCAACGTGGTCTTCACGGTTCTCTTCTGCAAAATCCCTCGTTTTTCTAACGAGCTTTCTCCTCTCAACCCTTCCAATTCTTCTTCCACCGAAAATCCACCAACAAAATTATTTTCCGCCCTCACGCGCGAAACTTTTTTTGCATCAATTGGTATCAGAGCATGGCCTACTGATCTTCCTCACGATCTGACGATTCGTCCAGACGTTCGCACCGACATGCATCGAAGGACTATCGTTCGTCGGAACAAAAACGAAAAGCCAACGACGCCTACAACAAGGAGATGATGGATATACTGCTTGATTTCCATGATTTCCAGTCAAAGTTTCGAGATTGGATGGCTGACTTCGAGACCCTATGCGCCGCCGAATCAAAATCTTCCACTACCGAAGCCGCTGTCCAGATTTTTGACGACGAAAAACTCGCCGTCGATGATGATTTACTCGCTGTCCAGGCCATTTCAGGAGGTAAAAATAATGATATGCTTGCTGTCCAGAAAAAAATCGTGACAACGATGACCTGTCGGCTACCCCGATACCACCCAAATCATCCCAGATACTCCCCCTGTCTTCCTTGACGACCACGACCCCACCTTCAATGGTTCCTTCCCCTTCCGCCGCCCCCGTGCCCCCAACATCCAGTCCAGCCCTGCCCTCGAGCCTCTCCCAGCCCCTGCACCTTCTCCCAACACCCCTGCACCCCCCATTCCCCGCCAAACAGACCCCAGAACCCCTCCCGCACCCCCTGCTGCCCAGCCCACAGCCTCAACATCACCTCCCGCCACCATTGCACCTCCTGCAGTGCACCCCCCCAGCAGCAGCCCTCCCCCTCTACCACGCCCTCCCCGACCCCCCCCCCCACCTCTTCCCATTGCCATCGCCATTCCTCAAACCCTTCCCCGCAGTCCACGACCCCACCCAGTGCCGCCCGCAACCCACCGCGGATCGTCCCGACATGGTCCTTGCCTCACCGCGTGCCGCCACCATCAGAGAACGACGCGCCACCGCCCATGCGAGGTCTTGCGACGCCTCCTTGACGCAGCCACGAGCCGCCAACACCGTTGTAACCCTAATCTGAGGGTTCGGCGCCGCCTATGCCGATGGGAAGGAGAACCAAACCCACGGATCCATGAGTTAATTCCGCCGAAGGGTCAATTCCCTGAAATTAGGGATCTGGAGGGTCTTTGGCAAAATTGTAGGAAAATCCCTCTTCATAAAAACTTTTACGGGAAGGCCATGATAAAGAGAGTCCCTTACAAACTATGTTTAAGTGAAGGGGCAGAACTTTTGCAACAATGCCCCTCAGTGAGAAAGAATTATAAACGTAACATGGAAAATGAGCGAAATTGGGAGATTCGACCAACAAGCCATGTGGAAATTCTCCATCAACAACCCGAAGATCAAGCAATTCATCGGGAGACGAATTTTTCAAGCGGAGGAGAATTAATGCAGCGTGAGATGGAGAAATAGGGCCGCATCTTTCTACTTTTTATCCGTTAATTTTATTTACGTTTATTTTGAGTCGTCGTAATTTTTTTAATTTAAATAAAGAGATCGCGTGTGATCTCAATTAATTAGTTAGAGATTTGAATTTCGTAGTTAGTCGGTTAGAGTCAAAATAGGATAAGTTTGTTTTGAATTTGAATTTGAGTTTTTATTTTTGTAACCTCATCCCTCCTATATAAAGGGATGATAGGTTATTGTTTTAGTCGGTTCGGGTCAGATTATACGAAAATTTGAGATTCTATCTCTATCTCTGTCTCTCTCTTTCTCTCTCAACGCGGTCTTCACGGTTCTCTTCTCCAAAATACCTCGTTTTTCTGACGAGCTTTCTCCTCTCAACCCCTCCATTTTCTCCTCTACCAAAAATCCTCCTTCAAAAAAATATTTTCCATCGCCGCGCAAATTTCAATTTTGCATCAAGTTGCCATGAGTTCCTTCCAGAGTTTACCACAGGAGCCAAAGCACTTGGAGAGTGATCTTTTCCATGGGAGCAAAACTTCTGAAGTCATCCATTTTTTCACATGAATCAAACCACTTTTTTATTAACAGCGTATGCCTGATTTGACACCGAAATCCAGTCCGTTCTTATAGTTGCCATAGCATTCACCAGAACCTAAACATGGTCTTTTCTGAGAGATAACCTCTTTGCACGAACCTACGGTTCCAGAGAAATACTGATAAATGAACAGAATGGGAAACTTAACATCATAATATCTTGAAGCCCGATTTGTTGTCAACATGCTGCAGTGTTGTGGTCATTGGTAAACAAACATTGCAAGGAGAGTCCTTGACTGAATAGGTAGATAATGATTCCGTGTTGGCTCAGAATTTGGGTCACTAATTGTTGGGGACTGCTCAAAGTATGTAATACTTTCAACATCTAATATATTTTCACCGCTAGCATATTGAGTCCTCGAACATCACTGTTTACTGAAACCACTTGATTGGTTTACTTCAATCATTGAACCCGGTTGTATCAAAGAACCTTTCCAAACCTCTCAGAGCGATAGCTTTGGTTTGTGCCCGTCACGGGTATCAATAACTGCAGAACCCCCCGTCAACATAATAAGAACAATGACATGGAAAAGAGCCCCTTTATATCAGAACTGAAAAGGTATAGAAAGGTTCTTTTGCAAGCTTGGGTTGTGATTATGGTTTCTTTTCCAGGTATGATTGGGCTGCAAAGAAGAATCTGCGCTCCGGCTATTTCTTGTGGGCCATGATTGCTTACGGTTCTGGTAAGTATGAAGACAGTTTACAGCTGAAAGGCATCTTGTAATGTTGATTCATTATATTCCATCCATTGGCGTTTCATACACATTATATTCATTATATGTGTTGTGGAAGTGCTTAGAAGCTCTACTTAGATTCTTACATTAGTTTTTTATTCAGTTAAAAAGATAGTTTTGTATTGATACAAAAAGAATCGATTCTTAGAAGTTCTAGAATGTCCTAAAAGTAAGTGAAATTAAGATCTCTTATTATCATTAAAATGGTAACATTCTGAAAGGTAGGGAGTTAAGGTCTTGTAGTATCATGAAAATGGTCTGCTTGATTAGTTTCACAAGAGATGTGCAGCGGTGAATGTTCTCGCCAATGATTTGGATAAGACCCTACCATGATTTCTAGTATCTGGCCAATGATGAGAAGAACCCTTTCAAGAAAAAGCATATCTTGCATGACTCTATTTGTTGCATCGAGAGATAATCCCTGCAGTTTTGCAGATATCTTTTATCCAATGATTCTTATCGAGTTAAGGTGGAATTGGTTATTGTTAAGTGGTAACAACCTTCACATCATTTCCATATGAAGGAAAGAAAGTTATTTTTAAATAAGTTATGTATTTGGCATATTTTGGTAATCTGTATTATGTTTGTGCAAAGTTTGCTTCCATTTTAACTTTGACATGGTTAAATGTGACCTATCTGCACTGATCTAATATTGTGCATGTCTGATTTTGGCCTTTTTGCAGGCCTTCTGATCACTTATGTTGCCTTGAATCTCATGGATGGACATGGACAACCTGCTCTTCTTTACATAGTCCCATTTACTCTGGGTAACTATTTTACACAACATATGTCATTCGTTCAGGATACTACCATCTACATTAATGTTTTAGACAACAATATAAGAGAAATATTCTTAAATTTTTTTAGTGGAAAACTAAGCATTTGAGAGTTTTCATTCCAGAACTAGTCTCCATGTTGATTATCATGATGTTAAATGTCATAAAGATGATAGGTTTTTCACTAAACATGTGCTTTTCCAGTCCCACTCCCCCCCCCCCTCCCAAAAGGCTGCTTTGCCTAGTTTTTCACCAAACAAGTTTGGACAGATGATGTCTGAAATGAACAACATTGCCATTTAAGTCGTTGTCTCTGGATCTTGATGGGAGTTCCTAAGAAACTTGAAGTTTTGATAAAAACATAGGCACCAATTTGTTTTGATTACTGTCCAACTATGATGCCCAGGAACTTTGTTGGCTTTGGGGAGAAAACGGGGTGAACTACAGAATCTATGGTCCAAAGGGGAACCTAACAGAGTCTGCCCTCACCTCGAGCAGCAGCTAACTCAACATCACACGGAGTAGCCACCAGAAGACTTACCCAGGGACTGTATGTGGCGTTTGTTAGAGTAATTTTATCATGTTAGAGTAATTTTATCATTTAGTATTTGTTTGTCCTCTTTATGTAAATTACCCATAGAGCTTTTCTCCTATATAAGAGAGCTCTAGGGTTAATGAAAATCATCTCATTCATTCCTTTCAACATGGTATCAGAGCGACGGTCCTAGGCCGGAGTTTTGAAACCTAACCCTAACTCTACCCCACCTGCCGCCCTTTCTCTCTCTCGATTTCAAGGGCACTGCCATCGCCAGCATCAACGGCGGCGCAGCCAATCTCCCAGGCGCATCCAATCTCCCTGCGGCTGCGAGTCCTCCCAGGCGATAGCGCTTCCCGGCTGCACGCGACATCGCCTTGGGCGACCCTCCTGCGCGCGATCTATTGACATCGCCTTGGCGACTCTCATGCGCGCGCGGTAGCCTTAGACCACCTCCCATCGTGCGATCAAGTCTGTAGCGCTATCAAGTCTGTAGCGCTACTCGTCTGGAGCCCTCTTGCCTGGAGTCAAAGTCGCCTGGTGCCCTTATGCAGGAAGCTCCCTAAAAAGCTCCGACCTTTCGCGCTCCCAGTGGTCGTTCTGGTGTTGACGGCGCCGGTAGAGCAATCAAGTGGGCGCGGCCTGCATTTTTAAGGGCCGCTTGAGGTACTTTATCGCTTTCTGGAATTTTTCAGTAAGTTTGATTGGGAGAAGTTCTGTGTCAGTTTATGGGGTCCAGTCCCTATTAGTTCGCTTCCTGACATTACAGCTGAACCGCCTAGAAAGGATAATGGAGAATTATTGCTAAGCCAATTATTTCTAAATGCATGTAGTACTGTATACACATATCTTCCTTCTGGTGCTCTTGTTGAGAGTGTTGAAGATTACTATAGCATGTTGAAGATTTCTATAGCGCCGATTACGAGGCTACTTAGCAGTGTGTTGAAGATTTCTATAGCGTGATTTTCTGTGCACGCAAGGTATGTGCGTATGCACTATATGCCCTAGCCATGCTTCCTTGAATGTACATGTTCGGTACATGTGACCGCTGGTTTGAGTCTATGTACAAATAGACATTGTCTTCAGATTGTGTAACCCCAGTTACAAGTTATTGTTGTCATCATGTCAGACAACAAGGTAGATTTTCCATCTATGGGTGCCTCCAAAGGTTCCGCACCCACTGCCTTTACTACGGGTTACAAGGCAGATCTATCAGAATGGATCATGGATTCAGGTGCATCACACCATCTCTGTGGTGACAGAGGTCAGTTTAGTGTCTTTCATCCTGCGCAATCTGAACGATCGGTGGTGATAGCTGATGGTACATATTCCCCTATTACTGGTCAGGGGGAGGTGCAGTTGACTCCTACCTTGAGACTGTCCAATGTTCTCTATGCACCGAAGTTCTCGATGAATTTGCTGTCTATTAGTCAACTCACCAAAGATTTACATTGTCGTGCTATATTTGATCCATCTACTCTTGTGTTTCAGGACATATTAACGGGCAGAGTGATTGGGACTGGCCATGAGCAAGGGGGTCTTTATAGACTGGTGCAATCTCCTTATGCTGGTATCTCTTCTATGAGGGCTGGATCGGTATCACCCTACACTTGGCATCTTCGATTTGGCCATCTTCCGTTGCAAAAGATGATCCATATTCTTCCACAGATTTCTCCCAAGTCTAATTTTCAGTGTGAGGCATGCCAACTTGGCAAACATCACAGGTCGTCTTTTCCAAGTCGTATAGGTCCGAGTCATCATGGTTTATTTGAGCTGCTACATTTTGATATTTGGGGTCCCAGTCGTGTCCCTGATCTTCAAGGGCACAGGTTTTATCTTGTTGCTGTCGATGATTTCTCTAGACTTTCTTGGGTCTTTCTTCTTAAAAATAAATCAGATGCTGGTCATTTTATTCAGTCTTTTCTTATTGAAATAAAAAATATTTTCTCCGCTAAAGTGAAGTACATACGGTCTGACAATGCTCTAGAGTTGTGCAGTACCCAATTGTCCAAATTTCTTATGTCTCATGGGATTGTGCATCAGACGTCGTGTGCTTATACCTCCCAACAAAATGGGGTGGTTGAACGGAAGCATCGTCATTTGTTGGATATGACCAGAACTCTTTTGATTCAGAGCCGTGCCCCTCACTCCTATTGGAGGGATGCGGTTCTCACCGCATGTTATCTTCTTAATCGTATGCCTTCGACAGTATTAGGGGAGAAGATTCCGTTCTTGACTGCGTTTCCCGAGAAGGATCTTTTCTCCCTAACACCGCGTGTTTTTGGGTCTGTTGCATTTGTTCATTGTTTTTCTCCTGGTCTTGACAAGCTCTCTCCCAGAGCTGTCAAATGTGTTTTTGTGGGTTATTCCAAAACCCCGAAGGGATATCGGTGTTTTGATCCAGTTAAACGAAGGTACTTCGTCAGTGCAGATGTCACCTTTTTTGAGTCCATTATGTATTTTTCTCCTACAGGTGACAGACTCACTTACTCAGAGGAAGGAGATGACATCTATGTGCCGCCTCCACCTCCATCTGTTCCATGCTCTAATCTACCACCGCAGTCTACTCCACCACCACCGCCACCACCACCACCACTGCCACCACCACCACCACCACCGCCACCACCAACTACTGTTTATTATCCTCAGGTCTATCAGCGACGGCCCTCTGCTCATGTGCCTCCTCCATCATCCAGCACGCCCGAGGTATGTACTGATCATTTGAGTTCTACTGATGGCACAGGTGATGTGAATGCGCAGATGGATGTACAGGGTACTGATGGTACTGTCACTTCTCCAGTCGATGACCTACATATACCTATTGCTCATAGACGGCAGAAGCGTGCTCGGACGATGAATCCCAAATATGGGATGGATTTTTGCTCTCAGGCGTCGTTGGAGCGTTTGTCCCCGGACTTTCGCAAGTTTGTTGTTGGGTTATCGGCAGTACACATCCCACGGTCTTATCAGGAGGCCCTACAGAGCAGCCCGTGGCGTTTAGCTATGGAAGAAGAAATGGCGGCATTGCAGTCACGTGGTACGTGGAGTGTTGTGCATCCTCCACCAGGTGCGTCCATTGTCGGAAGCAAATGGGTTTTTACTGTTAAGCATCGGGCAGATGGTACGGTCGATAGATACAAAGCCAGGTTGGTTGCTCGTGGGTTCACCCAAACATATGGGGTGGACTATCAGGAGACGTTTTCTCCAGTAGCCCGTCATTCTACCTTACGGATTCTCATTGCAGTTGTTGTTGTCCGCGACTGGCCCCTATTTCAGCTCGATGTCACGAACGCCTTCTTGTATGGTGACTTACAGGAAGAGGTCTATATGCAGCAGCCGCCGGGGTTTGCTGCTGAGGGGGAGTCCAGTATGGTGTGCCGTCTTAATAAGGCCATATATGGCCTGAAGCAGAGTCCACGGGCTTGGTTTCAGAAGCTCTCGGAGTTGATTGAATAGAAGGGCTTCGTCAGATCTACATCAGATCATACTCTCTTTGTAAAGAGAGACCAGCGAGGTACTGTGATCATCTTAGTGTATGTTGATGATATTGTTATTACAGGCAGCAATGAGCAGGGCATTCAAGCAGCCAAGGAGTTTCTTGGCGAGCAGTTCATTATGAAGGATTTGGGTACACTTCGCTACTTTTTGGGGCTGGAGTTTGCACGAAACATGCAAGGTATGGTAATGACACAAAAGAAGTATGTTACGGATCTCTTATCTGAGACAGGTATGGCAGGATGTAGACCAGCGGCTACTCCTATGGATTCTAATATCAAACTGTATGATGATGACTCTGAGGAGGTAGATAAGAGACGATATAGAGAGCTAGTGGGAAAGCTCTTGTATGTCACTATTACCTGACCGGATATAGCCTTTGCGGTTAATAGGGTAAGCCAATTCATGGAGCAACCCAGGCAGGCTCACATGAATGCTGTTTTTATGATCTTGAGATATCTGAAGTCGTCTCCAGGCACTGGTCTTCTATTTAGAAGAGATACCTCGATATCCGTCACAGGTTATGCTGATGCAGACTATGCTGGGTGTCCTAATGATAGAAAGTCAACTTCAGGTTTTATTGTATTTGTTGGCAGCTCACCAGTAGCTTGGAAGAGTAAGAAGCAAACTGTAGTGGCTCGATCTAGTGCAGAGTCAGAATATAGGGCAATGGCCCAAGGTAGTGCTGAGATGATGTGGGTTAAATCAGTTTTAACTGATTTAACTATTGATGTTCCTCTTCCCATGCATCTGAAATGTGATAACCAAGCAGCATTGTTCATAGCCAATAATCCAGCCTTCCATGAGAGGACGAAGCACATTGAAGTAGATTGCCATTATACACGGGACTTAATTCAAAAGGGGTTTATTTCAACTTCTCATGTATCATCAGGAGAGCAGGTTGCAGACATGTTCACCAAGGCCCTTGCTAGGGGTCCATTTCATCTTTGTTGTTCCAAGCTGAGCATGTTGGATATATATGCTCCAGCTTGAGGGGGAGTGTTAGAGTAATTTTATCATGTTAGAGTAATTTTATCATTTAGTATTTGTTTGTCCTCTTTATGTAAATTACCCATTGAGCTTTTCTCCTATATAAGAGAGCTCTAGGGTTAATGAAAATCATCTCATTCATTCCTTTCAACAGCGTTCTCCATCTTGTAGGGCCTACATCAGCGAATATATGTTTACCCTCCAGGATCCAAGGGTCGGGGATCCCTTTGGCTTCTGTAATGAGCCCAGCATGAATCATGTTATCCCTTTATTGCAAAAAACAGTGATCTATATTCAAGGGATGGACAGTATCCATGTCTCTGTATTTGTAAAGTAGTCATATTCTGCATGTCCTAAATCCCATTTGCCTTTGTATCTATCTCTAGTTCTATTCACGTCAACATGTGTACTTTTACGCTTAGTGATTCAACATGGCGCGCCACTGCTGAATGGTCCATATACTCGAGATGTTGACTTTGTGATGCATCCTTGTTCGTTTCTGACTGCGCCTGATTCCATTCAGTGACAGAAATGTCCATTTTTAGGGAAAAACTAAGCATTTGAGAGTTTTCATTCCAGAACTAATATCCATGTTGATTATCATGAAAAGGCTGCTTTGCCTAGTTTTTCACCAAACAAGTTTGGACAGATGGTGTCTGAAATGAAACCTTTTGCATTGGCTACCAATATGTATGTTAGAAAATCAGAAGCGGAAGCGTAAACATGGAAAAGATAAAGAAAATAGGAACAGCGGGATTTTACGTGGAACCCTACTCCGTGAGGAGCGGGATGAAACCACGGGAGAAACCCTCAAAGGGGCGGATACTTCATTCCTTTTTCTCAATGAGTACAGGAGGTCTGGGGCTCCTTATATAGCCTCTCCAGAGCCTCCAAGTCCCACTACTACACGATGTGGGACTAAACACATGGATGGGGTAAATGGATCTTCTCTAGGATCCATTTACCCTCCTACAACTCATGGGCGCTAACCAAATACTCTAACAATGTATACTATATTTTTTTAGGAAAAACATTGCCATTTAAGTGGATGCCTCTGGATCTTGCTGGGAGTTTGAAAGAAACTTGAAGTTATGATAAAAACATAGGTACCAATTTGTTTTGATTATCGTCCAACTATGATGCCCAGGAACTTTGTTGGCTTTGGGGAGAAAACGGGGTGAACTACAGAATCTATGGTCCAAAGGGGAACCTGACAGAGTCTGCCCTCACCTCGAGCAGCAGCTAACTCAACATCACACGGAGTAGCCACCAGAAGACTTACCCAGGGACTGTATATGGCGTTCTCCATCTTGTAGGACCTTCATCAGCGAATATATGTTTACCCTCCAGGATGAGCCAAGCATGAATCATGTTATCCCTTTATTGCAAAAAACAGTGATCTATATTCAAGGGATGGGCAGTATCCATGTCTCTGTATTTGTAAAGTAGTAATATTCTGCATGTCCTACATCTCATTTTCCTTTGTATCTATCACTAGTTCTATTCATGTCAACATGTGTACTTCTACGCTTAGTGATTCAACGTGGCGCGCCACTGCTGAATGGTCCATATACTCGAGATTTTGACTTTGTGATGCATCCTTGTTCGTTTCTGACTGCACCTGATTCCATTCAGTGACAGAAATGTGGTTTGTAGTACAGTATAATATCCAATTCTGTTGGATTTTTTTATTCCAAATCCGATTAATAATGTGGATATAGATCGCTGCGATATCTGAGATTTGTTTGGATGTAGTTTGGGAATAATGTGGTCTATGGCTGCAAAGATTACATAATCAATCTAATTCTATTACTTTCTTGTGTGTTTCGATGTAGTTTGGGAATAATGTGGTCTATGGCTGCAAAGATTACATAATCAGTCTAGTTCCATTACTTTCTTGTGTGATTAATCGAGTCTATAATTTAGAGATTTTTGTGTAATTTACTTTCTTGTATTCTCATTGCAAGTTTTTCCCTTTTACTAGTGTAATATAAGGGAAAAAACGTAATAACATAAGGGTATAAAAGCACAAGTGTAATTTCAAATGGATGTCGAGAAGAAGTCCATGATTATATATAGGACTATAGAGCATTCGAGCTGGAGTTGTTAGTAGAGAGACTGCTATAATCCTTATTGGAGTAACTTTAACAAAATCTCATAAAATTTGTAGTTCATAAGATACTCGCGGAGATTGAGATTCACTAAAACAACAAAGCCTTTTCATACAATTAAGTACGGTATGCTAAAATGGCAAAGCCTTCTCCCACTTTAAGTAGGACAGGCTACATGGATACTTGTTCAAATTCGTGTTGAGAGATCTGACAATTTTTTACGTTGGTTGTTGGCTACCTACCTCAACTCTCAAAAGGATGGATTTGAACCCTGGTATTTTGGGTGATAAGCACACTACACTACCACCACATTGAACCATGGTCTACGGAGATTGAGCCACCATATTGAACCATGGTCTATGGAGATTGAGATTCATTGTGAGTAGAAAATCGAAGAAAGTCAAGAAATAAAATTCTTGTGAAAAAAGAATTGAATCAAATTAAAATCAATTACTTTTAGAAATATATGTGCCAACAAACATTTTCTCAATTTAAGTGAGAAGAACAGCTACATAGGTTCTTTGCTTCTAACTAGATCAAACTTGGGACATTATGTGGATTAGATTCAGCAAAGCTATATCTATTTTAATAGGTCCTTATGTTTCTTAGGTTTTCCCTATTTCCTCTTCCAAGGCTTTTCTTTTAGGTTCGCTAAATTTGAACTGAGCACTAGAGTGTCTCTCAAATTATATGCAATTGATATCAAACCAACCATTTGTTTGATACTTCCCTTGCCAAGTCGGTATTTCTTTGTGTGACCATGTATCCATAGGGTCGTCTTCATCTCAATTAAAGCACCCTTTGCACTTGTATATAGTTAACTTCTCAACACTTGTGATCATAAGACATTACGCCTTACTACTATTTTCCTTCAACCTTTAAAGGTATATTCTAGTGACAAAGACACATAAAGCTCCTTCCATTTCATCCATCCTCTATGAATTATAACTAACATATGAAGCAATTCATCCATACATTTGAAAGATGGAACCTAAATATTTAAAACCACTATCTTTGGAATATAATGTTATCTAAGATTTACCTATATAACATATTTAACTTCTTTATAGATAAAGTTACATTATATGTATTCGATCGGACAACTATTTACTCGTAAACCTATGTACTATAGAGTTGATTAAGCACTAATCAACTAAGTTAATTATCACTCATTGTAATACGACCAATTAGCAATCGATCAGAATCGAGTCAGAAGATCTCTGTGAAGATGACTCGGCTTGAATTTATATCATGGGTAAGTCCATGGCCGGACACAACCACTCGAGCTATTAATATGATTAATCAAACATTGATATATATGTTAAATGAACAATACACTATCTAGGTCACAACAACAACACATCGCATCACAATAACAACATGAACGAGTATGCATTTTATGTGATTTATAGCAAGTTATATAATCAACCGAATGAACAGAATGAATTAAATAACAACATATAGATACACAATTTATGCTCTTAAATTATATTTAAGAATCAAGGAATATTTAAGATCAAGAACAAGGTCCAATTGATGGGCTTATTCAGAAGCTAGATCAAAATCAGGCATTTTTGTATGATAAATAAACCCTACGTAATCTCTAATTAAGCAATAATTTGAGTGTCAAAACAGAGAATAAATAATGCTATGTTAAAGAGAATTCAATAAGCTTTGCCATCAAATTGAAAACACATCAATATGAATTTTTATGCTCAAGTTATTCGACATATAAGTCAGAGGCATAAATGTAATAAAATTATAAATAAAACATTACAAATAGATCCCTATAAGGACTAAAATGCAAATAATAATAACAGTGAATCGTATTTAAGGACAACCCATTGTGTGGGGGCATTTTTACAAATAAGAAGAGTCGGCAGGGCGTTGTTACAAATAAAGGAGATTGTAAACGTGAGGCACACGTCAAGGACCTAGTTGCAATTTCTGGAAAAAAATCAGGGTAGTGCTACAAATTTCCCAGATTCCGACATGTAAGGCATGCATGGCTCTAGGCTCGGGGCAAGGCGCGTGGCTTAGGCCACGTGGACAGCGGTGATGCTTCGGCATTGGCTTGGAGATACTCAAGGTTGCAGGCTATGCGGCTATCGACATGGGTGCTCCATGTCTGTTGGATTACGCCAATATGGCTTAATCAGACAACACATGTAAATTGGTGTTCAGCCATCTCCTTCGTCGTGTGACTGCGTGGATTGGGCTCCGACGAGCCTCGGTGGATTCCTTCGTTATGCTCTGCTCCTCCTATAGAATGAGGAAGACACCTAGAGGTCTGACGAAGGCCACCATTGGTTGGAGAAGGCGTGAGGGGTTCTGAATATGGATGTCGACGACTGTTCATCAGGAACGGAGGTCCAGATCGGAGCTTCCTTTGATTTATGATCATTGAACGAATAGGGTACCTACAATAGTTAGAAAGATATAGTTGAAGCGTGTGTGAGTGATTTATGGGTGATGGCAAAGTGAAATGA
Organism: Ottelia alismoides; assembly: GCA_037367405.1. NCBI lineage: Eukaryota > Viridiplantae > Streptophyta > Magnoliopsida > Alismatales > Hydrocharitaceae > Ottelia > Ottelia alismoides. Next base: position 20,343 of record JAZKJV010002816.1, read on the forward strand.
GGACCATGTGATGGATAAGGCGGTGGTCTGAATGGGTCCTTCTCCACCATGGACAGAGAAGAAGGAGCGGGGTGGCTGGAGATCTGAGGGACTAGAGGCGATGGTCAAGTACTCTCGCGTGTGTCATTGATACACGGTGGAAGTTGAAGGGCCTATATACAATGCCAGAAAATCTGAGAACAACAAAGAAAATAAATACCTAATTTACCTAGGATTGAAGAAGCTAAACCCTCATGTGGCCTCAAGGTCGTCGCTTGACTTCCTAAGACATCGGAAGAAGCTCGAACGATTACCTTACGATCGTAACATGGCATCTCCGCCATGGGTCACATTGGAAAGGCTCCTCCATATTGCCCCAGTGTTCCACCCTCTTCCTGTCACAAAGAGGCGGAGAGGGCTAGGGGACTTCTTCTCGCAAGGATGGACCGACACAAATTGGGTCGGTGATCAAAGATTCGAAGGGGAGAAGTTGGTGGAAGTTTCTCCTTCAGGTGGTGGTTTCAGCCACCACCAGAGGTTAGTGTTAGATTAGATTAGGGTTTGGCATGGATTAGGGAAGTTAGGGGTAGAATTTATGGGTGTCAGTTGGTCGGAGGAATGGCTGAAGTCATTGGGAAAAAATGGGGTGAGTTAGGCAGTTGACTCATCGCGTCCCTTGGACAATGAGGAGGGTGAGGTTGACGATGCACCTCCACCATTTGATCATGCGATCAGATGGCCGAAAATTGAGCGCAAATGAGTGGCTTTATTGCCTTGATTAGAAAGATCAAATGGTCAGGGGCTAAGGTGTGATTGATCAAATAGGCATCGTCTGATCAGAATGATCAAATGGTTGAGAAAAGTATGCGCTGATGTATGAAGGTGTGGCAAGGTGGAAATTAGTGATTGGGCCACATGGTCCAATCAAATAAATAGAAAATGAATAAATCATTATAAAATTAAAAGGAAATAATTAGAGTTGAATTAAAAAAAATCATGTAAAGCTCAAAGTAAGAATAAATTATATGTACATAATATTATTTTTTCAAGCATTTTTAAAGTGTTAAAAATACTTCTTTTATTTTTTTTTGGATTTTTAATTTCTACTTAATGTTAAATTAATTGTATGCATTTTGATTTTTCATAATAAATAAACACATAAAATATAGGCATGATAATATGTATAATAAGTAGGGGTAATTATTTACAACAAGTTAGTTGCCAAATTAAGTTAATTGTTAGTTATTATTAATGAATTACTTAAGCTAGAGGTTTAAACATCCAAATAATGATGATAAATATGGGGTTTATCACCCCCTTATACTTAAGCTTTGCTCGTCCCCGAGCAAATAAAGAGTACGTAAGTTAGTTGATTCATTGATTGTGCATGTGTGTATACAAGACTTGATAGATTCAAAACTCTTAGTTTTAGATATCCTAAAATTCTATGCTGAATCAGATCTTAATCAGAAGGAACTCAACTTTCCTAATCATCAGACTCTCTGAATATATATATAGTCAGAGATATGACACTTTAGTGTTGACTGTATCCACAAGAGACGAGTCAAATGTCACCCATGATTCCAATCCAAGATACATTCCTAAGGACCCAATCTTCAACACTAGGGAATAAATCTAGTCTTGATTCAATCCACCGTCTCTTTAGTTTGTCAGACTTAAGATTTGTAGATGTAAGGTCAGTTGAAGGATTGAATACTTTTTGTGTCTAGTTCCTTATTAACTCAATACACACACACGTATGGTTGTTGATCAGTGTGTCCATCAGAAGAGGTTGAGTCGTGTGTACTTGTTTTCCTAGGAATGCACTAGATGTATCTCTTTTGAGTATCTATTATACCTTCGACACCCAGACTTGTATCGCTTATGATGTAGAGTCCTTTTTGAGACACTAGCCCGGCTCATAAAATCCTTAAGATTTTGGTCCAAGTGGACACTTAAAAGGATGGGATCGTTCACCAGTGGTGGAAGCTCTTTGTTTTGACTGTGTAATGTAAGATCTTGTCTTTTCATTTTTTCCTTTTCTTTTTGGTTAGCTCCACTGCTATTACCAAAAGTTGGCGCACGCTGATCAACAATTTTATTAAGTTTCGTCACACCCTGGCACTTAGGTCAATATCAAGAGTTTTGTAAGACAACCATGTTCCCATACTAGCTTAAGGTGCTGACACTCAGGTTTCATTAAGCCTTCATTAATTTTATTCCATCCTTGAGCATCATATGATTGGATCAAAACTAAAATCCCAAGTCTCAGACCCTCAAGTAAAACCTTAACTCATCTCATCATAAATGCAGTCGTGCAGGTGAGTGTTGGTCATATTCTTAAAGGTGGAGATTATGCATGCAATATAGCACATACATATTTCAAACTAGGGAAGTGTGAATTTATTAAGTCTAAGATTCTAATGATTAACACATGTTAACTCTGCATTTAGGACCTCATAAACCAAGTGTTATGAATCCCAACTAGCCTTGTTTGAATGTGTAAGTGTCAAGGAAAACACCAAGTTATTAGTTAGTATGTTTGTGATTTATATTTTTCCATTTTTTATTTTTGAATTAAGTTAGACTTATATACAAAACCATTGTTAATATCAATTACACCCTTAATTTTTAAATGTTTTTCGAAAACTATTTACAAATCATGTCACATAAGTATACATTTTCCAAACATTTTACAGAGATTTTTCAAAACCCCATTTCAAACCCATGTAAAATATTTTTCAAGACAATGTCACATAGATATAGGTTTTTCAAATATTTTACAAATGATTTTTCAAAACAAGTAAAATCGTATTTTTACAAACCAATGTAAAATAATTTTGAAAACCATGTCAAATAGGTAAATAAAAGTTTCCAAATCATTTGTAAAATCATTTTTATAAAAATCAACTCTATAATAATACGTTACCCTTAGCCCAAGAAGATTTTACAAAATTTTAAAATATGAGCTATGGCTAAAATAGATGTAAAATATATACGGTACTCCCTATACTTAGCTTGTACTATGTCATCATAGCATTAAGTGGTATGAAGCCATAGCTCATACTAAGCATAAAGACATATAAGGAACTGAATCAAAGAAGAGGGTATGAATTGAGGAAAAAGAACGAGTTAGGAACACTGGGACTTAGGTCCTCCTATACTTAAGCTTAGAAATAGCCTAAGTAAGAAGTATGAGATGAAAATGAGGACCCAAGGAGAACAATCAGAGACAACTAGGTTTCCCCCTATACTTAGGATGGAAAAACATAAGTATACGAATGTGTCTTTAAAGATGGTTGAACCTAGACATAATTAGGTTAATGAATATAAGGAGATGGAAAATAGAGTTCTAGGGTAAAGGGAGAGAATTTGAAGAAATCACATAGTCAAGCACAGGCAAACCCGATAGATTCACCAACTCACTCATGAAGATCAAGAATTTATAGTCAAATTATCTTGCGCATTTTATTAGTGATCAACCAAAATTAAAGTCCATTACGTACAGGTGTAAAGTAGGTTTTGGGCATTATCCTATGGATGTGTCTTCACCTCTCAACTTATGATAATGTACCTGCGAACAATGTGGGGTTTGCTCTCCCAATACAAGGTTGATTTTAACTCAATTTTAATTACATCAACTTGTATTTAACAATCCCAGTTTTAAGAGCTTGGTGAAAAATCATGAGAATAAGCGAAGCGATCATGTGGTCTCACAAGGCGAGACCACAGTCGTCGAAGTAACCGAACGCGGGGCTCGAAGAATTCTCAACAATCAATCCACAATAAATAATTAAGAATTGTAATCTAATGTGGAATCAATTTTTTTCATAAACCTATAAATAAATGTATGTAGTGGTCAAGTATGTGTAGGGTGTCGAAAATAGGGAACATACGGGTGTAGTAGTATTATTTATTGTTAAATAATGCATGTATGTAGATATTTATCTGCTACGTACTTAGTATTTTGTGGGTTTTTAATTATTTAATTTGTATGGATTTTTTGGTGTTATCTTTTTAAATATAATTTTAAAAATTTTATTTTCTTTTTTACATTTCCTTCCTTTTAATTTCTTTATATATATAATAAGTATATATATAGATGTACTATGTATAATATAGGTAATATATGTAATTTATATAGGAAATATATAAAAATTAGTAAATACAAAAAAAATAATTCTTTTTATTTTTTAGAAGGGTTTAAAATTTATTCATGGTAGTTTTAATTATTAATAATAATATCAAGTATATATAGCTATTTAAATGTATGTAAATACAATATACGGTATTCTATTATAAATATATCTACATATAGTTAAAAATTATAAAATAAAATGTTTTTATGTTTTTTATATTTCCTTCTATTTTTTGGATTTTTTGGCATTTGTTTGCTAATTTTTAGGTATTTCTAAAGTCCAAATTATTCCAAAATAGAGAATAATTAAATAGGCCGAATTATTTTGAGAATAAAAAATATAAAATAGGTTCAACATTTCTCAACATTATTTTTAATATATAGTAATATGTATAAATAAAAATACAGGATAGAAAACTATTTTTTGGAATTTTGAGATTTTTTTGTAAATATTTAGGGTTAGAGAGGGTTTTCACGTTTTTTGTTTTTATTTTGTATTTTTACTGATTTTTGGTATGGAGTGATAAAATATAATAATAAAGAGTGCCTAATTTTTTAATAATTTTTAATGTTGATTTTATATTTTTGTATTTTTCTAGCTAAACAGGGAATAAAAAGGTTCCTTTTTATTTTGAATAAATAGAAAATATGATAAATATACCAAACAAAAGATATGCGTAAATGAGCATAAAATCACACATCTTCTTCTATTTTTGCATAATTTTTGAAGCACATGAACTATTTATACAAAAATAAAATGCATAAATGAAAAGATACAAGCTTATTGGGGTATAATTGCAATAAAAATATAAGGTATGGGGTTACATGTAAAATATCTAAAGTTTTTGAACTTTAAATACAAAATTTTAAACTAAATTGTAATACATAAACCTAGAGGGGTATACATGAAATTTTCCTAGCTCACATAGAGGGGTGTGTGAGTTGAGCTAGTAGTGGACCAATGTATAATATCCAGTAAGTGTAGGGGTTCCAATGTAATTTTCCCAAAACTTTAACTCTAAATATTTACAAAACTATTAGTTAAATACAAAATGCTAGGGGTGTTCATGCAAATTACCCCACTTAGCGGCCCCTGATCGCACCGTCGCTTGGCTAACACGTGAAGCATCTGATGGCTCGGACATGCACCGCTTCATTTCGTCTTCAATGGCCCATATTAGATCTGGGCCATGTTCATCCAACAATTGGTGAGGGCTTTAGAAGAACTGCCCAAGAACAAGTACTGGGCTTGCTTTGATCAGCTCGTGCTCCTCGCTCCAGCATCCTCTCTGAGATCCGACGACGACTATGGCTTGTTGGTGGCCCTCCACAACTGCAGACGATGACCTATGAGCTTCAGGTGGTCTTGAAGCAGATCTTGGAGGTGATCAAGCTTGTACTACATGAGGCTCTATTCAAGCCTCGATTCGAAGCTCCACGTGGTCTTCGAAGCATCGGACCTGCATAAAATAAATCAATGGCTCAAGGGCTCTATCCTCGATCGGTTGATGAAGATGCTACCAGTGAAATGGCAGGATGGTGAAGCTCCGACGAAGGCGATGGAGTCGAGCTTTGATTCGCTTGATCTAAGGAAGATCTAGTTTGAACACAAGGGGGTATCGTGGAGAAGGTGATGAAGATCGATAATGGGGTGGAATTGTTGCAAGATACAGTCAGAGGAACGATAATTTTGGCCTGGAGCTTGAGCTCCAGGTCAAAAAGCGCTTCTAAACTACTCCTATTTTACGCACTAAAAGCAAAAATTAAAGACATGAAATGAAAGAAACGATTAAGGGGTACCTAGAAATGGAAGAAACATGCCTCGACTTGGTCGGGTGGACAAGGAAGCGGAACCACCGGAGATGGCATCTAACGATGGTTGGATCGACTCCAAGGAAGCTTCTTCTCACTACAGAACTGCATCACGCATCTCTTGTAACTAGTCACGGAACCTTAGGGCCGAACTGAGGGGCTAAAATCTATGTGGGGATGATCAATCATCAAAAAATGGCAGAGGGACGGTATAGATAGATGGTCGTTTGAATTCGAGGCAAGGTTGCGTGCGAAGTGTTGGTGATTGGTGAGCAGCATGGAGTCGGTGTTGGAGAAGGGTGTGGTGGGATCAGAATAGTGGAAGGCTCGAGGGAGAGGGAGGCATGGTGGTGGCATGGAAATTGGGAGAAAAAGTGATTGAATCGAGGTTTGACAGGGGCGGCTAGCGAGGCAGTACAGATGACCTAGGTCAAGAAATGGAGCGATCTGGTTGGTCTACATGGACCAATCAGATAATTCCAGAGCAAAAATACCTTGTAAAATCATTTAAAAATAATAAATGAATTAATTAATTTTTAGCTAAAATATAAAAAATGTTCATAATTTTATGTAGTATTTTATACATATTTTTATTTAGTTTTACAAGGTCGTTTATTACGTGTTAGTTTTTTACATACATATAGGTAAATATACATGTATTTCCTATATTTTTTAACTTGTATTTTGTATTTTATTATTATATACAAGTATTTTATATATTTTTAATTATTTTTGATACATATTAAGGTATTTTTACTTTATTTTTCTAAGTTTAGTTACATACTTAATTAATTATGTACATAAATCTTATAGGTATATTATAGTATACGTTACCTATAGTTAATTAGTTCATTTATTTTTATTCCATTTTTGATTGTTTATTCTATTTTAATTATGTATATGTGTTTTAAATAATATTTACAAAATTATATAAAATAAAAGAAAGTAAACAATATAAAAAATAAATATATTGAATGTTATATACATGTATACTGCACAATAAGGGCCCAAAATCAAACTTTTGCATCTTAATCCAAAATTTAATCAAACCACCTTCATTAAATATCTCTTTTTATTTTATGAAAATAAAGGTTAGTTTGGTCAATTTTGAATATGTATGAAGAAGATATGGGTCTACAAAGTTTTCTTTACATCTTTTTATTGTGTGTCCCGGACACACTATGCATTATTTTTTAGTGAAATCAAATTTACATTTTTCTTTATATTTTTATGTATACTATTCCCGTTGAGGGTTTATTGATTTGAGGTATAAACATAATAAAATAAAATGGGTTCTAAAATGTAATTATTTGGCAAAATGAGTTAGGGTTCTTATGTAGTTTTCTATATAGTTTCTCTACCCTATCTCCCCCTACTTTATTCCTTGTCGACCAAGTCATCGTGATGATCGGGTCTCGGTGTCTAGGATCACTCAGTATCTTTGACACTTCATTTTTTTTCCATTTCCTTTATTCTTTTATTTTGGTAATAAATATAATATTTATATAGTATTTTGTACAGTTTTTTATGTGAATTATGAAGTATTTATTTTCACAAATTAATGATATATACATGTATAGCTAGGGATTTAAGGCCAAAATAAAAGAATAAAGGTGATAAAATAAGGTTCATCACCTCACTTTAAATTAATGTGTGAACACATAACATATCGTCTACCGACCAGTCTTGTTTCCTTTACACCTTATGTTATAAAGCAAGAGACCAAAGTGTCGGGAAAAGCCAATGCGAACGAGAAAATCATGATGCATGCACATGTTAGTGATACTTACAATGATTCACGTCTCTCTTTCTGTGGATGCAAGACTGTATTAAAATTTATATCCAAACGAATGCATCTCAGTAAAAAGCTACACCTAAACATGAGTTCTATTACCAGGATAGAATTGATTTAATTTTTTCCAAGTCAAACGTAGTTTACGTGCGTCTCATGAATCTTAAGAGATGTATGAATATCTTGAGATACAATTATCGTATCCTATTTTATGGTTCAAGCACATAAAATATGACCCAAATAAAGCTTTAAGAGTTGTGTGCCTAAACCCTAAATCGGGCAATCAAGTTGAGTCACACCTTCATCATGGGTGAAACAGACTCAATACACACAAAGAATAGACCAAGGTCCATATTATACAAATAATATACACCACAAAACAAGATAATAAATGAAACGAACAACTTGATAATCTTTAAGTTCTTGAAAAAATCTCCTACAACCCCTCTCAGTTGGAACTATAGAACTCTGAGCTTCCGAGCATTCTAGACTTCGTATATCTCCGATCCTCCATGGATACATGGCCCTTGTCACTAAGAGAGATGGTTAAATATATGAAAAATTTATCAAGCAGGTAACAATATACATAACATTAAATAGAATACAAACAATGCAACAATACTTCACAAAATAATTTGACCTAAATAAAGAATAATCAACTTAACAAAAATATAAAATCCAACTAATTATATTAATGAAGTCGTGTCTCCACCAATGATGCCATTTGATTAAGAGCTAATCAGCTAAGTTAATTATCATTTGTTGTAATATGACCAATTAGCAATCGATCAGAACAGAGTCAGAAGATATCTGTAAAGAGAACTTAGCTTGAATTTATATCATAGGTAAGTCCATGGTCAAACACAAGGACACAAACTATTAATATGATTATCTATGTTAAATGATCAGTACAATATCCATGACAAAATCAACAACACAATGCATCACAATAACAAAATGAATGAGTGTATTTTATGTGATTTATATGCAAGTTATATATAATCGGCAGGATTAATAGAATGAATTACATAAAAACATGTGTATAGATACATAATTTATACCTTTAAATTATATTAAAGAATCAAGCTATATTTAAGATCAAGATCAAGGTCCAATTGATGGCTTATTCAGAAGCTGGAATCAAAACCAGACATTTTCATATGACAAATAAACCCTACGTAATCTATGATTAATCAATCATAATTTGAGTCTCAAAACTGATAATAAATAATGCCATATCAAAGAGAATTCAATTAGCCTTGCAACGAACTTGAAATCATATCAATCTGAACTTTTATGCTTAGTTATTCAAGATACAAGCCAGTGGAATAAATGTAATAAAAATATAAATAAAACATCACAAATAGGTCGCTGTAGGTACTAAATTGTAAATAATAAAAACCATGACTAATATTTATGGTTAACCCCTTATGTGGATGTATTTTTGCAAATAGTATGTGTCGGTGGGGCATTGTCGCAAATAAACTAGACCACACAGTCGAGGACCTGGTTGTAATTTTTGGATAACTTAAGGATAACACTGTAAATTTCCTAGAATCTCACGTGTAAGGAACATGCGGCTCCAGGATCGGGGTGAGGCATGTGGCTCAAGCCATGTGGACATCGGTGATTCTTTGGCATTGGCTTGGAGATACCGAGGCTGCAGGTTCAGTAGTTATCGATGTGGCTGCTCGAGGGCCATTGGGTTACACCAAATAGAGCTTAATCCGATGGCACATGTATGTTGTGATTCGCCATCTCCTTCGTCGTGCGGTGGCGTGGATTGGGCTCCAGTAAGCCTCAGTGGACTCCTTCATTATGCTCTGCTCCTCCTAAAGAACGAGGAAGACACCTGGAGGTCTGGAGAAGACCATCATTGGTCGGAGAAGGAATGAGGGGTTCTGGATATGACTGTCGAGTGCTAGTCATCGGGAATAGAGGTCCAAATTAGAGCTTCCTCTGATTTCCAATCATGAAGGAATAAGATATCTGCAGTAGTTAGAAAGCTATAACTTAGGTGTGTATGAGTGATTTATGGGCGATGGTGAGGTGAAATGAGGACTGGGTGATGGAGAAGGCGGCGGTATGAATGGGTCTTTCTTCGCCATGGACGGAGAAGAAGGAACGAGGTGGCTAGAGATCTCAGGGATTGGAGGCGATGGTCAAATCCTCTAGTGTGTGTCATTGATACACGATGGAGGTCGAGAACTTGTTGGATCAATGGAAGGACCTATATACAATGTGAGAATAATCTGATAACATCAAAGAAAATAAATACCTAATTCACCTAGGATTGAAGAAGAACGTTGGAGATAGAGTGGGAGCCAGGGCTTGACGCTCAGATGGACTTAGGGTTGTCGCTTGACTTCCTAAGCCATCAGAAGAGGCTCGAACGACTGCCTTGTGACAGTAACATGGCATATCTGTCGTGGGGTCACATCGGAAGGGCTCCTCCATGATCGCTCCAACATTCCACCCGCTTCCTATTACGAAGAGGTCAAGAGGGTTAGGGGACTTCTTCTCGTAAGGATAACTCAGCTCAAATTGAGTCGATGATTGAAGATTTGAAGGGGAGAAGTTGGTGGAAGTTGCTCTTCTAGTGGTGGTTTTAACCACCACCATAGATTAGGGAGGTTTGTGTTAGATTAGATTAGGTTTTGGCATGAATTAGGGAAGTTACGAGGAAGTTTAGGTGTCAATTGGTCGAAAGAACGGTTGAGGTCTTTAGGAAAAAATGGGGTGAGTTAGGCGGTTGACTCATCGCATCCCTTGGAGAATGAGAAGGGTTGAGGTTGATGATACACCTCCACCATCTGGTCATGCGATCAGACGACCAAAAATTGAGCGCAAACAGGTGGCATGGATCGCCTTGATCATAAAGATCAAACGATCATGGGATAATGCATGATTGATCAAATAGGCACCGTCTGATCAGAATGATCAGACAGTTGAGAAAAGTAGGCGTTGATGTATGGAGCAGCTAGGTGACAATTGGTGAATGGGCCACGTGGCCCAATCAAATAAATAGAATTAGGTGTTGAATTAAAAAAGCTTTCAACATAAAGTTGTAGATCTCAACGAGATATACAACTTTCGTGTAGAACTCAAAGTAAGTATAAATCATATGTATGTAATATTATTTTTGCAAGCATTTTTAAAGTGTTAAAAAATAATTCTATTAATTTATTCTATTATTTTTTATTTTTAATTTATGTCTAATGTTAAATTATTTATCTACAATATTAATCTGATTTTTATTTGATTTTTCATAATAAAGAATACATAAAATATCAACACAATAATATATATAGCAACTAGGGTTAATTATTTTTGCCATGTCTACTAAATATCATTACTACATTGAAGCATTTTGGTCAGGTTTCTACACAATGTCTTCTCCCATTCAATATTTTATATCACCACCGAAGGATGGGACAACGACGATCAGATTGATAATAACGAGGGCGACAATTTTTCGTAACCAGGCGTTAGGAAAACACCCATTGATGATTCTGTGATTCATCACTCTAAAAGTTGAAAATAGAGCTTCGTTTCCGAGTAATTGGTTGTATTTCTCCCTTTATTCTGCATATTTAGCATTCATGCATGTATAAATAATATGTGCATTTTAGCATTCATATTAGCATGAATAAGAAGCCTGAAATTCCTTGTATATATTCACCTATTTGTATCTATTTTAAACCAACTCCAAATCCAATAAAGTTAACTCTGTAGTGTATATATTACTAACACTAATAAAGGGAAAATATCAATAAAATGCTAACTTGTAAAATTGACTAATAAAACTCAAATCGAAGTTTGAGATTAAGAACCTTAAAATGCACATATCTCTTTCATACACTTTTAAAGTAATATACATTCAAACACCTTCAAAACAAGCCTAATTTTATAACAATCAGAGATTGTATGTGAAACTTGGATTTTGGGGCCCTATTGTATATTGTACATATTGACCAATATACCCTTCATTTTATCTTTTTATTTTCTTAATTATTAAAAATAAAAAAGTAGATTAGATTGTAAATATTTCTTTCATATTTTCTCTAACTTTATTTTGTTTTTTCTCTTATTTAAAAATAATAAAAAAAATACAAAAGATAAAAATTTGGTATTTTATACATACAAGATGCACCCAAAAATACACTTTGTACATATGATTTATTTCGGTTTTTGATCTTTAACAAAAGTTGTAGATCTCGTCGAGACGAGCAACTTTCGTGTTGATCACTTTTTGATTTGACCCCTTTTATTATTTCTTTTTTATTTTCCTTTTCATTTAATTTGTGATATTTCTGGGAGCGACACATGGTAGCTTCCACATCCACCACGTGTCGCCCCCATTTATTTTATTTTACTCACTTATTTATTTAATTATTATTTATTTTAATTATTACTTATTTTAATTATTATTTACTCTAATTATTTTATTTACTTTAATTAGTATTTATTATCTAATAATTATTATTCCTAATATTTATTTATTTAAAAAATAATTAAAAAAATTAAACTACCCGCTACATGGCCGCTCCCTCGCATGCCACATGGCACCACCTTCTTCTCCCCTCTCCTCCGCGCGATTCGCAACTCGGTCACCTCCTGCGTAATTGTATTCCCCGCTTCACGTGCTGACCTGCTCCTCCATAACTTGCATGACCCTCGCCATCAAAAACCCTGTCACTTCCTGTGCAACCTTCCCCACGATCTCCACCCTTCTCAACCGCCTATAAAGGCTTCTGCACCTACGTCGTTCCTAGGCATCCGCTAATTTCAAGCCCTACGCCACCGAGCTCCATCCACTTTCCCTTGGTGATAGCTAGGGAGATCGACATCGAGCGACAACATGCGCTAGGCGGCGTGATCCAGGGGAATCTCCATCCCTTGCTGCAGCTCTTCCGCGTGCTGTCGAGCTTGGTTCTCGCCGGAGCCTCAAGCTATAATCGAAGAAGCACTGCTTCTTCTCCCCAGGTACCTCCCTTCATTCCGAACCCCACCTCCAGGTAAAGCCCATCTCTCTCCTTCTTCTTCTCCCTCCTTCCTTCTCCCTCTTTCTCCTTTATCCACCTTTCCGTCTAGGTTCCTCTATTTCCTCATCTTCTTCCGCTTCTTTCTTTTGCTTTGCACCTTCAATCACCTCCCAATCTTTGATCCCCGCTCTATCGACCACCACCCTCCGAGCACATCCTCGCATTCATCGAACACCTGCACACACTCATCTTGTCGCCAGTCATCTTCATGTTTCATCGCCGACCGTCGCAATGAGCTGCACATCGCATCACCAAGGCAACATCATCAAGCCTCGCCTCCATCCGCTCCGTCCTCGAGCTCTCTTCTAAATCACCCACGCGCAAGCCTCTAATCCATCTCGTGCAACAGCGTGCGAACGCCATCGCCACCAAACCCGCACATGACTTTAATGTCACGACGACCTCACCAACAGGCGTGTGTAGCCCACATCTCCACAACAGCAATCGCACAGTAGCGGGCCAGCTATCCACTCCAGCACCTCTGCCAGAACTTAGGTCGTCGCATCCCCACATGCTCTCCTCCCGACGCCTTCCACCTACGGTTATAGCTCTGCCAACGTCTCCATGCCTCGGGCCTAGAGCGCTTCGCCCGCCCCTACTCATCCTCACCTCATGTGAGGAGTATGCGAGGCACAGAAAAATTACGTACATATCCATATTCTCTTGGCAAAATAATTGAAAGGCATGCACCTTCCCTCACGTGCTGCAGGTATTTGAAGAAGCCCCCCTGCGTTTCCACCAAATAGCGCCTACAGCCCCACTTTCAGGAGGCATGTGAAGCGCACGTGTCATCCTAGGAAACTTGCATAAAGTCCCCCTACATAGTTTGGTAATTGCACTTTGGTCTTCTTCGCATTTTTTTTGTTTTTTTCAATTTTATTTCTGTAAATTGCATTTAGGACCTTGAGTTTGCATGTTAATTTGAACTCTCGTTTGTCATAATTTTATTATTCTAAAAATTGCAAATTGTAGAACACTTTATGCTCTATCATTACGAATGTTTATTTGATTTTTGTGAGCTATGGATTATTTAATATAATTATTTTCGTGGATACTTGAATATGTTGCCCACTACTTGCTATTTGTTCAATATTAAATTAATCCTTGTTCTAAAAATTGTGAAATATTCACAGTAGGTAGAGTTTGAGTTGTTATATTTTGTGCTAAAAAATCATTACATTAACAAGCATATTGAGGTCAAAATAAATTATTTGGTGATTTGCTTAATTAATTTTGAATAGGTCATAGACAAATTATTTTTAGGATCTTATAATTTTCCTGGATTCGCCTCACATAGATTAATCTAATATAATTTTATTTCTGAAAAATAATTTGGTTGTTAATTATTAAAATTTAATTTGCGAAAATCACATGGTCTGCATATTTTATTCTTAATTAATTCATATTGAGTCAGAAAATTCTAAAAAAATGCAGTAGTTTAATTTCATCATTATTCAACTTCTGGCTAAGTTTGAGGATTTATGGATTTGAGTTGAAAGAAATTTGCATTTTAACCTTCGAACTTTGTCGAAATTTGCATTACATTTTCAATCGCATTTAAAAATAAAAAATACTTCTTTGAAAACCTAATCTCGGATCGACTTTAAATAAACCTAAGGAGACAGTGGCCTCCCTGTGTTCGATCTTGGGCTTGCCCAAGTAAAAAATATAACCATTCGCTTTAATCAATTAGTTCATTAATTAGCGGTTTTTGATCGATCCGGAATTTCCTACCTACAATGAAAATCAACGTTAATTCTTCCAAATTAACTAGGGTGATTTAGGGTATATCAAATGGTACCGTTGCGGGAGAGACACGGCTTAGGTTAATCTTAAGAAAATCTAGATTTAGGTTTTCCATCCCAGGGTAGTCTGATCCCTGATTTTTCTTGTGAATAGCTCTCGATTTATTTTCAGCATCGAAGGTTACTCGTCAGGCAAGCCGAAGAACCCACATTCAATTGAACTGAGTGGCTTTATACGAACTTGTAAAAAAAGTCTACAATTAAAGCGGCTCCCATTTGCGTTCTCACGTGTGTAACCGAACTAAAAAGACTCTCTGTTTTGTGTGGTTGCTTGACATAGAATAGATCCTGCACTCGCAGCCTAGGTCTGTTTGTGCTCATAATATCTAGAACTACACTTCACCATTAAAAGACGCACTTAGACCGCATGACTTTAGCCAAATTTAAATTCATTATTCACTCGCTAAACGAACTGCCTGTCTAGAAGCTACTTTTCATCGCTTGCATTCATTTAGTGTAAAAATTTCAATTATGTTTTGCATCCTGCATGTAGAGCATGAGGATCACTGTAAGTCTCCTGAACTTGGCATACAACATCATTTTATCGTGCATCAACTTTTCTCGACTCCCTTCACCTTATTTTTACAACTTAGGATTAAAGGAAATTGAGATTAGATGATAAGTGTGCCTTGTTTGTTGGACTAATCAAGTGGTCATCTAACTTAAAATCGGGACTGCTAAACAAATTGATCAAACAAATTCAACTTAAAACTGGAAATTCTGCTTGCGGGAGAGTAACCCCGGCCTTGATTTCAGGATGAGTGAGGGTACAGAGAGTGTGTGCACACATTAAGAGAGAGCCCAAATCTCCGCCTTCCATATCAACGTACCCCGCTCTTAGTGAATATCACAGGCTGAAGTATTCGAAGTTCAACTGACCAACACCAAGTAGCCTCTGCTTGCTTCAGTAAGTAGATAGGGGTGAAGCAGTGGTGCCACGTGACAAGTTGCTTAGTAACCCCCTTGTGGTGAAGTAACAACCTTGTCAGCCTCTGCCTACTTCGGTAGGTAGATAGGGGCGGGTCCTTGAACTTTATCAGTATTAAACAAGTAAGCTGGTGATAGGAGCTAAGAGAGGAAGGGCATTGGTATCATAGGCGATAGGTTAAACAGGGGAGATACATCCGACATTGAGCTGACTTCCCTTTGGGCCATTACGTAACCCTTGCTAACTTTGCTTGAAAATTACACTTAAAATCAACCAGATTAATCATACATGGCTTCGAGTCCTTCACCGTGTTGTGTGTGAACTCAGGGTTTGTGATTTAATTGATTGCTTTAGGTAGGAGTCAAATCCTATCTTCGCACACTTGTGCTCCCTACATTGCTTCTTTTTGCCATCGAAGATGACTGACTGGGGGGATATTTATTCAGGCTTCACGAATCTCTCATTGAACCCCTCAAGAAGTACATCTTCAAAGGTCCAAGCACAACTTGGGTCAACCCGAGCTCATGACCCTCTTGAGTTTCGGATCTCTCATTCTCGGGATGGTCACCCCTCAAACCGTTCCCTTTCTCTCCTCCCACCTCACCGAGGAAGACCTTCGCCTCGGTGAGATTATTTTCATTCATGAATCCTCTTCTAATCAAGAGCACATTGTTGATCCAGGACCTCTAGAAGATTCAAGCAAAATGCCTCTTAAAAAGAAAGAAGAGGAAGAAGAACACCCCAAGAACCCTATAAGGATGATACTAGCTAGACTCACTGCATTTGAGCAGCAACACGCTTTACTCCAAGCTTAGCTAGGACAACTGAATGTTGGGGTGGAACCACCGATGGATGCGGCATACAATCCCGGATAGTATAGAATTCGGAACTATAGTTCGGATGAACCAGAAGTCAATTTTGAGTTGAAACTGCAGTTCCTGAACCTGCTGCCACACTTTGATGGGAATACTTCTGAGGAACCCTATGCATTCCTAAGGGACTTCGAGCTCATCTGCACTAACCTTAGACATCCTAATGTTAGCCAAGATTATATCAGGCTCACAACCCTCCCCATTTGCCTTGGGTAGCAAGGCTGACTACTAGGTGAAGAATTTAAGAGTAACGGTCAACACCTATGACCAGTTCAAGGATATGTTTCTGAAGAAGTTCTACCCCCTCAGTAGGACTAATATGATGAGAACACGCATCACTAGATTTTCTCAGCTCCTTTTGTGATGCCTGGGAGAGGTATAAGAACATCCTGCATAAATGTCCTTGTCTTGGTCTAAATGACAACATCTTGGTCCAGTCATTCTTCACCGATCTCAACCTTGAGATGCAGGGTTTAGTGAGCATTACCTGTGGAGGCGGTTACACTTCACGTGGAGCAAATACCGTCTGGAAGGTATTCGAGCAGATGGTTGAGACTAGCCGCTCACAGACCACCAGCAGGACATAGATACAGTCCCCCAATTCACTCTCATCTGGAGGGGGAAGTCAGTTGTAGTTGATCTCTCTGAGGATTGATCCCTAGCGTGAGACTCCTTGTGGACAAGCTCACGGTAGTCAAGAGGATTGTTAGGAGGATTGATGAATTGGACTGGAGCGTCTCCAAATTTCCCAAACGGATGGAGGAGTTGACTGAGAAGGTATCTAAGATAAAGATATCTGTCGTGATTGCACCCTCTGCTCCTGTATACCGAGTCCACCATATTCAGGAGCAACCGGTGTTAGGGCAACCCAGCTGTGGGACCAGGACCATTCCTATATACACTCGTCCCAGCAACAACCCCCATCCACAGAAACAGTTCAAGAGGAGCCTCCGCTAGTTTGGGAGATGAATGGAGTATGGTATACTTTGGACCATGCCAGACATGGAAGTATGGGGGACCGTCAGACTTACCAACGTTTCACGACCTTTCTCAACACCGCATTCACCTCTGCATCCCCTCATTCACAACAGAGCCTTGGATTTCAGCCACCCTAGTAGCAGAGGCAGCAGTACCAGTAGTACGACCATCAGGGCCAATCTCAGGTAGGCTGGTAGTTCCAGCAGCACCAGCATCAGCAGAGGCAGCATCCCGGCCAACAGGGCCAGTCCTCATGTTCTTCTCAGCCCTTCCCACTTCCTTCTTCGTCTAGTCCCACAGACTCACAATTTCAGCGGATACTCGATACCCTTCGTTCTTATCAGAACGAAATGCAGAATGAAATTCAAGATTTGCAGGTGGATGTCAATCGCCTATCTAGATGGAGAGAGGAGCAATCTGCACCCTCTACCTCGATCCCAGCACAATTTCAGGCTAACCCTATGCCTGAACCGTTCTAATTCTCAGAAGCATCTTGGTCAGGTATACTCTTCAGCATCTCTTAAATCTAAACATGAGATTCTTTCGTGTGATGAGGCTAACCATATGTCACTTAAGAGCGAAAGGACCGTGACCGTACCTGATCGAACGAGGGACATGAGGAGGGGCCTCTCTGGAGCTCTGTCTGAGGAGTCTTTAGAGGACGAGGAGGAGAGGCAGAACATTCAGAGGCCCCGTCAGCAAGATCTGAGGATTCTCTCTCCGAGAGTTGAGAAGAGAAGGAGAGAACAAATGCAACATCAGCAACATGGAGATATCTCAGATGCAATGGAGGACCTTGCACCTCAGGTTGTGGCAGATACCACTGCAGCTTCTTTCCCACAACCTTTAGTAGATAATTTTGATTTCGATCTCATGTTGCATCTAAAAGATTCATGTATGAAGAACTCTATTTCAATTAATTCCAAGAATGATCTTTCAGTTTCCAATTCAGATTCTTCATCTTCTATTTCCATTCCTCCCATCCCTTTCCCCCTGTGCTCTTACGAGAGGAAAGCGGCAGAAAGATTCAGAAGGATGACCCTCATGGCATAATTTTACAAAGAGAGTATCACAGTCGAAGTGCCATTCGATGAGTATGTGGCTAACCATCCTGCATTTCAAAAATAGCTTAAGGTGAGATGCATACCGACTAGGGTTAGCAAGAAGAAATTGAACCAATATGTAAAGACTCATGTCTTATAAATGGTCACAACATATTGTCCCAAGAATCAGCAATTACCAAGGAAGAAAAGAGACATGGGTGCTCACTACGTGGAGAGTCGTATCGACGACATTGCATTTGCATGCACACTCTTAGATAACAGGTCTTCAATCAATCTATTTCCCTTAGCATTATATCACAAATTGGAGTTAGGACCACTTCGCAAATCCAGAGCTCTACTCCAATTCACTGACCGTTCAATGAAAAGACCTAAGGGAGAGGTAAAGAATGTTGTTATCTTGATTGAGGGACATGACTAGAATGTTGACTTCACAGTCTTAGACATGGAGACCCCCAATCATTGGAGAGAATCTCATATCATTCTCGGGTGGCCCTTCCTTAGGACTGCAGGCGCATCTTTCGACTATGGTACGGGAATGATGAAGTTCCGTTCTCCGAATGGAGAAGTGAACCTTGAGATGGAGCAGATAAAATGGTAATGACTCGATTCAGAAAGTAGTACCGAGTACTCATCTTCAGAGGCAGATTGCAGAATGATCAGCACCGTTGCGATTTGGAGACAGGTTCCTTCATAACAGAGCGAGAACCTTTCATCTGGAAAGGATAAAGTGCATAATGTAGTTTGCCAGGTGTTGTCTGATCCTATGAGAGATGCATCCTCCTATTCACATGATGACATAGAGGTACATCAGGATTTGTTTGTTCGATCTCCCTTGGAACAATCATGGAACATAGAAGATGAGTCGGACGTGGCTTTGGCCAAATTACTGTGTTTCTTTGGCGATTTGACTCCTGATACTTCTGAGTTAGCGGCGAGTACCACACATCTTAGCCCACTTCCATACAACACAACCAGAATCAGACTTAGTTCAACCCGATATGCTTGATGACAACACACTGCCAGAGCTGAAGTCCCTTCCTCCTATATTGAAATATGCCTTTCTTGTGGGACCCAAAGAGAGATATCATGTTATCATTAGTTCAGACTTGACTTTAAAACATGAGTCTAGGTTGTTAGAAGTCTTAGAGAGGAACCACACAATAGGCTAGACCATGTCGGATCTCGTGGGGATCAACCATGCTCTCTGCTCGCACCATATTTATACTGAGGATAATGTGAGACCTTCCTGTGAATTCCAGAGGAGACTTAACCCCAATCTACGTGAAGTAGTGAAGAATGAGATAGAAAAATGGTGCAAGGCAAGGTTTATATACCTATTTCTGAATCCAAGTGGGTGGCCCTGCTTCATGTTGTCCCGAAGAAGTCAGGGATCCAAATGGTCACCAACGATGAGGGGTATAGATCGTGACACGAGTACCCACGTCATGGCATGTCTGTGTCGACTACAGGTGCCTGAATGCCGCGACCAAGAAAGACCACTTTCCCTTGCCATTCATCAATCATGTCTTAGAAAGACTTGTAGGGAAAGCGTTCTTCTATTTTCTTGACGGGTACTCAGGCTACAACCAAGTGGCCATAGCTCCTGAGGACCAGGAAAAGACCACATTCACATGTCCATTCGGTACTTACACGTTCAGGCGCATGCCATTCGGGTCTGCGATGCCCTAGGCACTTTTCAGCGGTGCATGATTACCATATTTACCGAGATGGTGGGGGATTTCCTGGAAGTACTCATGGATGACTTCTCGGTTCATGGTGACTCCTTTGATACATGTTTAGCACACTTGGACTGAGTCCTCAAGTGGTGTAGGTAAGTGAATCGGGTGCTCTCTTGGGAAAAGAGTCACTTTATGGTGACGGAGGGTATTGTGTTGGGGCATGTCATCTCCAAAAGGGGAATGGAAGTTGACCCTGCCAAGGTGGAGGTGATCAAGAAACTCGATCCATTGACCAATGTGAAGTCAGTACTATCATTCCTAGGGCATGTTGGATTTTTTAGGAGATTTATTCAGGATTTTTCGAAGATTCATAGGGCAAGGTGGAGGATATTGTGTGCATTTTTGGCATTCATATTAGCATAAATAAGAAGTTTGAAATTCCTTGTATATATTCACATATTTGTATCTATTTTATACTAACTCCAAATCCAATAAAATCAACTCTATAGTGTATATATTATTAACACTAATAAATGAAAGATATCAAAAAAATATCAACTTGTAAAATTGACCAACAAAACTCAAATCCAAGTTTGAGATTAAGAACCTTAAATTGCATATATCCCTCTCATATAGTGCCCAATATAGTTCTACTCACTTTTAAAGTAATATACATTCAAAGACCTTCAAAACAAGGCTATTTTCATAACAACCAAGATCGTATGTGAACTTGGGTTTTGGGTCCATATTATATATTCTACATATTGACCAAAATACCCTTCATTTTATCTTTTTATTTTCTTAATTATTATAAATAAAAAATAGATTAGGTTGTAAATATTTCTTTCATATTTTTGCTAAATTTATTTTGATTTTTCCCTTATTAAAAAATAATAAAAAATTGCAAAAGATAAAATTCGTTAATTTATACATATAAGATACCACCCAAAAATACACTTTGTACATATGATTTATTTTGATTTTTGGTCCTTCAAGAAAGTTGTAGATCTTGTTGAGATGAGCAACTTTCATGTTGACCACTTTTTGATTTGACCCCTTTTATTATTTCTTTTTTATTTTTTATTTAGTTTGTGATTTTTCTAGGAGCGACACATAGCAGCTTCCACATCCGTCACGTGTCACCCCCATTTATTTTATTTTGTTCACTTATTTATTTTATCTTTAATTAATTAATTAATACTTATTTTAATTATTATCTACTCTAGTTATTTTATTTATTTTAATTAGTATTTATTATCTAGTAATTATTGTTCCTAATATTTATTTATTTAAAAAAATTAATTAAAAAATTAAAGTACCAGCCATGTGGCTGCTCCCTCACGCACCACATGGCACTACCTTCTTCTTTCTCTACTCCGCATGACTCATCCCTTCCCCATCCTCACGCGGAGTGCGCGCGTAACCGCCCCACCTCCACGCTTCGCCCGTGGCCCGCGAACCGCCCGTGTCGTGTGGCGGTACGCAACTGCCCCCCATGCACCTCTTCTTCTATTTCCCCTATGTGTACGATGCATAACCCGATCACCTCCTGTGCAACCGTTTTCCCCGTTTCCCGTGCTGACCTGCTCCTTCATAACCCGTATGACTCTCGCCATCAGAAACCCGGTCACTTCCTGCACAACCTTCCCCACGATCTCCGCCCTTCTCAACCGCCTATAAAGGTTCCTGCACCTCTGTCATTCTTAAGCATCCACCAATTTCAAGCCATATGCCATCGAGCTCCATCCACATTCCCTTGGTGACAGCTAGGGAGATCGGCATCGAGCGACGACGTGCACTAGGCGTCGTGATCCAAGGGAATCTCCGTCCCTTACTGCATCTCTTCTGCGTACTGTTGAGCTTGGTTCTCGCTGGAGCCTCAAGCGACAATTGAAGAAGCACCGCTTCTTCTCCCTAGGTGCCTCCCTTCATTCTGAACCCCACCTCCAGGTAAAGCCCATCTCTCTCCTTCTTCTTCTCTCTCTCCTTCCTTCTCCCTCTTTCTCCTTTATCAAGTTTTCTATCTCGGTTCCTCCGGTTTCTCGTCTTATTCCTCTTCTTTCTTTTGATTTGCACCTTCAATCACCTCCCAATCTTTGATCCCTGCTCTATCGATCACCAACCTCCGAGCACATCCTCGCGCTCACTGAACACCTGCACATACTCATCTTCTCATCGGTCATCTTCACGTTTCATTGCCGACCGTCGCCACAAGCTGCACGTCGCATCACCAAGGCAACATCATCGAGCCTCGCCTCCATCCGCTCCATCCTCGAGCTCTCTTCTAAATCGCCCATGTGCGAGCCTCTGCTCCATCTCGCGTAGCGGTACGCGGACGTCATCACCGCCAGAGCCACACCACGACTTCAACACCATGATGACCTCACCAACGAGCGTGTGTCGCCCACATCTCCTCAGCAGCAA
Source organism: Ottelia alismoides (assembly GCA_037367405.1). NCBI lineage: Eukaryota > Viridiplantae > Streptophyta > Magnoliopsida > Alismatales > Hydrocharitaceae > Ottelia > Ottelia alismoides. The sequence goes on from JAZKJV010002816.1 coordinate 42,859, forward strand.
GCGCACGGTAGCGGGCCAGCTATCCACCTCAGCACCTCTGCCAAAACTCAGGTCACCATGCCCCTATATACTCTCCTCCCGATGCCTTCCACCAGCCTTGTGTGGGCCCGCCTCCAACAACCAAGCATCTTTGCTGATTGACGCAGTCCACCTGTGGTTGTAGCTCCGCCAACGTCTCCCTGCCTCACACCCAGAGCACTTCTCCCGCCACTACTAATCATCACCTTACGTGAGGAGGATGTCGGGTTCGGAAAAATTATGCTCGTACCCCCATTCTCTTGGCAAAATAACGGAACGACTCGCACATTCCCTCACTTGCACAACACGTGAGGCTGGGTATTTGCATAAGTCCTCCCCCCCTCCCCCGCGTTTCCAACAAATAACGCCTATGCCCCCACTTCCAGGAGGCATGTGAGGTGCACGAGCCATCCTAGGAAACTTGCATAAATTCCCCCTGCATAGTTTGGTAATTGCACTTTGGTCATCTTCAAAAAAAATTTCAATTTTATTTCTAAAAATTGCATTTAGGTCCTTGAGTTCGCATGTTAATCTGAACTCTCATTTATCATCATTTTATTATTTCGAAAATTACGTATTGTAGAACACTTTATGCTCTATCATTGTGGATGCTTGTTTTATTTTGTGAACTATGGATTATTTAATATAATTATTTTCATGAATACTTGAACATTTTGCCCATTGCTTGCTATTAATTCAATGTTAAATTAATCCTTGCTCTAAAAATTGCGAAAAAATCATAGTAGATAGAGTTTGTATAGTTTTTTGTGTGCTAAAAAATCATCACATTTGCATGTATATCAAGGTTAGAATAACTTGTTTAGTAATTCACATAAATAATTTTAATAGGTCACATATCAATTATTTTTAGTATCTTATAATTTTCTTAGATTCGCCTCACATAGACTAATCTAGGATAATTTTATTTCTACAAAATAATTTGGTTTGTTATTTATTAAAATTTAATTTGCGAAAAACTGCTGCTTTGCATATTTTATTCTTAATTAATTCATATCGATTCAGAAAATTCTAAAACATTTGCAGTAGTTTACATTCCTGCTAAGTTTGAGGATTTTTGGACTTGAGTTGATAGAAATTTGCATTTTAACCCTCAAACTTTGTTGAAATTTACATTACATTTTCAATCGCGTTTAAAAATAAAAAAATACTTCTTTAAAAACCTAATCTTCAGATCGACTTTAAATAAACCTAAGGAGATAGTGTCCTACCTGAGTTCGACCTGGTCTTGCCCAAGTAAAAAAATTAACCGCTCGCTTTAATCAATTAATTCATTAGATAGTGGCTTTTTATTAATCCCAAATTACCTAACTACAACGAAATCAACGTTAATTCTTCCAAATTAACTAGGATGATTTAGGATATATCACCCATATCGCACGCTATTCCCAATTAAGAGAAGGTGAGTTATTACCGCTCATCACGTCCCTTCATGTGTCTGATTGATCAAATAGGCGTCGTCTGATAAGAATGATCATACAATTGAGAAAAGTAGGAGTTGATGTATGAAGGAGCAGCTAGGTGACAATTAGTGATTGGGCCACGTGGCCCAATCAAATAAATAGAAAAATGAATAAATCACTATAATCAAAAGGAAATAATTAGGAGTTGAATTAAAAAAAACTTTTAACATAAAGTTGTTTCATGTAGAACTCAAAGTGAGAATAAATCATATGTATGTAATGTTATTTTTGCAAGCATTTTTAAAGTGTTAAAAATAATTATTTTAATTTCTTATATTATTTTTTATTTTTAATTTATATTTAATGTTAAATTAATTATCTGCAATCTTAATCTGATTTTTATTTGATTTTTCATAACAAAGAAATACGTAAAATATCGACACAATAAAATATATAGTAACTAGGGTTATTTATTTTTGCCATGTCGACTAGATATTATTACTGCCATTTGACGTACGTCGAGCACGTGATGTAATTTGCATTCGTTATAACACGAGTACTTAGCGAATTAGTCAGAACCGAGAAAAGATCTCCGTGAAGAGTGTCTCGGCTTGAATTTATATCCCGGGTAAGTCCGCGATCGAATACAGGGTAGCAAAGGAACAACTTCGAGTTGATTTAGAAAACTTAGGTCTAGGTTTCCAATGCGATTTTTTTGTATTTTTTAATGCAAAAAATAGATGCGAATGTAAAATGCGATTGAATCAAGTTAATAAGAAAGCAAACAACTTAGCCAAATTAATTTTAATACAAAATTAATTAATTTAGCAAAATATATTTTTCCCAGAAACTTAATCTAGTGAGGAATGCAAAATACTTTTTTTGGAATTTTATGTTTTACAAAGCAACAATGAAAATGAACACTTTTTATAAGTTGTTTCACAATTTTTCACAAATAAAATGCAAACATTATGAAAAACTAAATGGAATTAAAACATGATGCAATGAGGCTACGTAATTTTTTTGGAATTTTTTGACAATATATGATTTTTTGGATTTTTTAATGAAAACATAGTGATAGTCAGTAATTAATTCCTAATAAATTCATAATATCAAATCATCAAAGAGTTAATTATCTCAAAAAGTTATTTTTATGTGAAATCTAGGAGATTTGAAATTTTGCAAAAATAGTATGTGTAGATTTAATTAAAAATCATTTACAAAAATCACTCTATAATTTATTTAAACACAGAACAGCTCCAATTAAAATGAAATTTGGAAACTAATTAAAACACATTTAAGGCATCAGTTTTGATTTTTCTAGAATTTTTGGAGCAACCGTGAGTGAGATATGGATTTAGAAGCTCAAATTGGGTAAAATATGTAATATTTTATTTAAACAAATTTAATTAATTATCGAAAGCTCTAAAAAATAAATATCCTTATGATAGAGAATTAATTACTCAACAATATGTCATCTATCAATATATAAAATGATGTGAAATTTGTGTCCAAATTAAGATGCAAAAACAGAGTTATCCGTGCAAAATACAGAAATGAACTAAACAACACAAACTTGCACGGGGACTAGTTTGCAATTACAAAAAACTTAACGTAAAATCATGCAATTTTACCACTAAAAAAATAAAAATTCAAAAGGAAGCACGACCTTCTCCTTCGTTGCAGTTAGTACATGGAAGCTGCGGTGGGAGCGATTGCTTGGGGCGGGGCGGCGTCGCCCGAGGGAGGAGCGCGGCGAGCGCACGTGCGCGGCGGTGGCAGCCGGTTGGACGGGCAGAGCGGGATGTGGCAGACTTGAGCAGACGAAGGTGTCGCAGGAGGGGCCGGGTGGCAGAGGGCGGTCACGCAAGGGGGCGACGTAGACCGCTGCACACGTGACGACGTGGTTGGGCAAGCGATGAGGCAGCGCGCGTCTGGAGTGCGGTTGGCTGGGCCGTGCGGAGGTGGTAGCGTGCACGGTCGCGCGAGTGGCCCAGAGACGGGGCCGCGACTGACTGGGGTTAGCGATGTGGTCGACGACAGGCGACGGTGAGGAGGTGCACATTGCGGCTAGGAGGGGGTCGCGCTGGCGAAGCGCGCGGCTGCGTCGCCGATGGTGGCTGTGGCGGGAAGGGGGCGGCAAGCTGCGGCCTGCTGCTTCCCTTTTCTTTTTTGATTTTTGTTGATCCGATTTTACGCGGTTTAAAAATATGATTTTACCAAGTCGTTGTTTTCCCACGATAAATCGGAATCAAACAAATAATATTACAACTACGAGCACGATGAATGTATGCATAAAGTATGCGGCAAGTAGAGGTTCGAATCCACAGGGACCAAGCAAATTTGCGATATTTGTTCTTCTTTTCAAACTTGATGCAAATTTTAATCTATTGCGACGAAAGAAAAAATATGAGAGAATGTGATCTACGGTGAAAATACCTTTTAGAACTTAAATTAAATGAAGGAGGGCATGAATGCAACTAAATAAGAAAATGAAGGGATGAATTGCAAATTAAGATGGAAGAAAAATTTACTAAGTAAAAGTTATATCAAATAAGGATGGAGAATTGCATTACATGTTATAAAGAAAAAAACTAGAGTCAACAAAAGATATTCCCAAATAAACATTCTATCACCTTAACTGAAACAACAACTAATACAATAAAAATGCAAGAAAGATATAAAGATTGAGAATTGTTTCTTCCAAAATCAACTTAACCAAACTTAACCAAGATAATAAAATTTCACGCGACAAATAAAATAGGAAAGAAATGCTTCTCTATTTGTTTCCAGAGTGAAGACGACGATGATGGCAGAGACGGGAGTGTGCGGGAAGATGCGTGGGCTGATCGCACACACGAGTATGGAGCCGAGGAGAGAAGGTCGTCTAGGAGGAAATGCGTCGCAGCAGAGTGGCTGGAGTTGGTGATCACGCACAGGAGTGCAGAAGGAGGCCGTCGAGGAGGAGATGCGTCGCAGCAACACGACTGGAGTTGCTGGTTGTGCGGAGAGGAGGATTGGTTGTTGGAGCACCGCGAGGAGGAGGGAGTGCGCGAGGGGATAGGGTCGTTGGTCGTGCACTACTTCTATACCTGCATGAGAAAACGAGAGAGAGAGAGAGAGAATAAAGAGAGAAGAAGGGGAGTATGAGGAGACCATCCTTCATGTGTCATGCCTCCTTTTATAAATGAATGTTGCTTGGAATGAAGGGACACATCCCATGCACATGAAGACAAAACAATAAATTCATTCATGCATGGGGAAGGGAGAAGAATGTTATTTACCTTCAAGGGAAGCACCCCATGCATATAAAGACAAAAATAATAAATTCATTCATGCATGGGGGAGATACATGGGCAAGATAGAATATGGATGGCTACTTTCATGAGTAATGGGAGAGAGAGAGAGTAAATAAAGGGGATCTACATGCATGTTCATGAGTGGCTCTAGACATGATATTAAATATTGGAAATTTTTCATTCTCAACCCTCCCCTTTTCTTTCCAACAAAATGTAAGAGATATTTTGTAGAGCCAAGTCAATATGTTGGATGTTGATTAAATTAGTGCTCTACGAGTGTACTCAATTTCTCTCTGATAAATCTGATTAATGAGAATATTTTATTAGATGTTTTTATGATGATTTTATACGCTTATGAGCATGAAATAATGTAGACAAATATTATGTGAATTTAGAGTTTGAAACCTAGGAATTGATATTGTATTCACATAATTTGAGCTTATTATCACAGCATATCAAGTAATCATCACACCCCCATACTTAAGTCTTGCTAGTCCCGAGCAAGAGTAAGATAATTAATAATGAAGGATAGGGAATTTAGCCAAGGTAGATCTGGTGAGGGTTTGCAGCAGACACTCCCACAAAGTCTTTGAGTTTTTCAGTTCCTAACTACACAAATACACAAACTTTAGTAGAGTTGACCCATGGATTAATGATTTGTTTGAATCGTCTACTTGACTCGAGTTTTGTAGTTTCAACAACCTCTCAGTTCCAACAAAATCAAACATGATTTCAGAAGGTCGATTAGGTCAGCTCATCCCTAAGAAACAGGTATTCTCTTTGACCTTGAGTGGATATAAACAGTGTTAGTGATAGTTTTAGCTTTCATGAGTCAAGAGAACAGCTAACAACACAATCTATCAAGGTACTGAATGATTCCCTATACATATAGCCTCGGTCCTCACCTAGATTCAGGCATAATCTCCTTTCACCCGAATATGTCAGCATAGAAAAATAGGTCATAGTTTATTGGAGAATGGGACTTAATTTCGGGATTTTCCGTAGACCGCTTTAGTCCGTTGCTCTCATTCTTTTCCTTTTGCAGAGCATAACACTGGGCCTCTTTGGGCCTCTTTTAAAAATTTAGGTAGCATCATTGGGCTGCTACCACGGCTTTTTGGTGGTGGAGGGTTATTTGGTGGTCTTCTTTCCTTGCTTTTGCTTCGCACATCTTTGCATGATTGGTGGTTTTTGGCATTTTGTATTGAGATATGCCTTTTGTGGTGTTTTTGTTTTGGGTTTGGCATCAAAAAGGGAGTATCGGCTAAATATTGACTTTGGAGGCACGATACTGGCTTAATTGCTGACACACTTAGATTAGAGAGATCATGTTGCTCCTGAGTCAGGTTCCTTCACTGACTATAGATAAGGTTCAGGCATTAGCACAACCAAGAGGACAACTCCTCACCTCAACTAGATTGTAATTGTATCTCGTAAAATAAACTCAATCAAGCTAAGTGCAATGTGCAGATGCTTAATATCCACTGAAGAGTTTAAGAGTGCTACTAGTTTCTCAGGTGATCTAGTTAGATACAGAAGTTCATTCACCAGTAGAGTCAGTGGAACTGAGAGAATAAAGTCCATATGGACATGAAGAAAGCTTAAAAACTCATGCCTAGTGAAATTCTGATGAAGTTAAGTGGATTAGGGTCAACTCAGCTTCTGTCTATGATCTATGCAATGAAGAGTTGTTTTCTCAAAAGATAGGATAAAACTAGGAAGGATGTATTTTTGGTGGTTTTCTTGAATATTTTTTGAGGAAATTTTGCAAAAATTTTGAAGATTTTTTTGTTTTGAAAAGTATGCAATTTTGAAAACTATGCAGACACCCCCCCCCCCATACTTATCAGAAACCATGTCCTCATGGTGAAGACAAAGTGTAATAGGAGGATCATAAGGGATGAGTGATTGTGAAAAGTATTTTTGGTTTTTTGTGAAGTGTGGAGGTTGACCCCCATACTTATCTAATGCAATGCAGTAAGGGGAAGGATACAAAGAAAGGAAAAGATACCTATGGGTGTGGACCCACAAAATGTTGTTGGTTTAACGTCCCAACTCGACGATTCAGCTTATCAAGAGTATCCAGTGTTACGTGTGAGTGCAGAAGCTGTATTCAGAAAATCGAAATGAAATTCTTGATATGATACTGATATCCTGACCCAGACGTGAGAGTGCGGTTGATGAATTTGATAAATGTATGCGCTCATTAATACGGTAAAGACATTAATTGGTTGATGAATCGGAATGAGAGATGAATCAGTTTGATCTTGGATTGGATGTGATGGGAGGGAAATGGGTAGACTGGTGAAGGGCTCATGGATCAGATATGATGTATTGAAGTCGAGCTCTACATGATCAAGAATTGATTCCTCCATGAGGTCCTCTGTATCTTGTGATAAATCATCATTTTTCCTCAAATAATCATCATGGCTATCCTCAGTGGCATCTATTGTGAATTTCATTTCAGTTCTCTTCTTGAGCCACAAAGATGATTCTTTCCAAGACATATGATTAGGAGATTCAGAGGCCAGGAGCGGAGGAATATTGGCTAATGGATGATTTTTTTCGATTGTTTTGAGTAGTTCCTCGGTATCATCCCAAAAAGGATCAGAGAATAGAAAATCACTCTGATCAGACTCGGTAGTAGAAGATGTATCCATATAGTCATCGACTGAATTGATTTGATCTTCTTTCCTTGTGGTGGGGGTAATGGAATTGGAAAATTTATCTTTTAACGAGTCATCACAAAAAATCTTCAGCATATCATCGTGTGTTGGTTGGAAGGGAGTTTTGGTACATGAAGAAGTCAACTCATTGTCTGATATGTCCTCAAATTCCAAATCAAAATTTGTACTTTCCTTAATTGAAAAATCACATCCGGAATCAACATCAAATGGTATATCTCCTTCTGTTTCTTCTTCCCACTCAACATAAGTGTCATCCTCAATTTCAACTTTTGTCTCAGACCAATCAATATCATTAATACACCGAGGTTCATAACTTTCAAAATCTTCTAAGGAAGGATCAATGCTATCATCAAAACATGTCTTCATCTTTGGCATACCCAGGGCTGAAGTTAATTTGAGATCAGGATTTAGTGTTTCCCAGGCTTCATCTAATTCAAAAATTGTCCGACCAGTGAGAGGACATGGTGGGGCTTCAAGTGCATAGTCTAGATGAGACATGTCCTTATGAGGGAGTTGTGAGGTGTTCAAACTAACCTCCAGATGATCTTTGGAAAGACGGACAGGGGAAAAATCATCAAGAATAGCACAGTTCTCTATCCATCCACAATCCTCAATTTCAGAGTCACCAGAAGTAGGGGTGACATGATCCATAGGAATATCTTTATTATTGATTTTCAATTCCACTCTCTCATCTTCACAGTCAAAATGTGCCTTGGCAGTGACCAAGAACGGTCGTTCAAGTATGTTGGGTCTCTCATTTAGTGTATTGGCTTGATTGGACTTTTGTTGTGTTGCAGCCAGTTGCTGAATGGCCTGGGTCAAAGCATCAAAATCTACAGATGAGGTTGGTTGTTTTAGTAAGGGCTCAATCAGTTGTTTGGGCTGGGTGTAATTTTGGACCCAATGGACTGTGTCCTCTGCTGTAGAGAAATAACGTGTGCTGATGGGCGGTGGTCGGATGAGAGGAGCTATGGTATGTCGGATTGTCGCATTCTCTTCTCTCAAAAGTTGTAGCTGTTTGAAGATGAGGTCCATGGTGTTCGGTTTCTCTGCTCCCATGTCTCTTAGGTGAATTCTCAGGTTTTTCAGTTGAAGGAGATGGGTTGGGTTTTCTCCTATAAATCGGGTCGTACTCTAATGGTTGTTGCACTAGATTTTTCAGAGACCTACGACCTAGCATACACAGCACAAACACCAAGCAATTTGTTGTTTCACCAACTCACACAAAAATTGCCGCGGAAGCGGTTATCTTTTCGATTTTAATTTAGTGATTCAGCAAAAGTTTTCAGAGAAATTAGAGTCCTTAAGGATGAGGTGGGTGTGGAAGATTGTGAGAAATCGATGTCCTAATCCGGCTGGGGGATCCAGGGTGCGGTACTCAGATCGAGGATCTGCTTCTTCCCACAAGAACCTGTGCCCAACACGTCGAGGAGTTACGATCTCTCCCTGCAATCCCACGTAGCACCAGGGATTTTTGTCTCTATCCAAGGGTTCTATGTGCTCGTGATTTTTGTGTCATACACGTGCATCAAACAAGCATTCAGAATTTGTCCGCTTTCTGCTCGGGCCACTGCGGTGGCCTTTCAAGCTTATCTTTTTAAATGATCAGTACACGATTTGATGGTCTTTGAATTAGATTATCCGAGGGAGAAGACCACAGAGATGATGCAATCAAGAAGTATGTTTTAATTTTTTTCGGTTTAAGTTCGGAGCACAAACAAATGCAAGAAATTTTAAAAGCCTAAGATGCCTAAGAGAAAGAGGGGCTCACAGTGCCTGCACTTCTGGCGCTAATCCGTAATGTTTTGTCCTGCTGATGGCGAGCTTTTCCGAGAAGGAGGGGGAAATTAAGATTACAATTTTTTTTTACCAAATTACAAGTTTGTTAAAAAAAATGCATGAAAAGACAAGTATATTTTTTTCTTTTTGAAGCCTAAGTACCTGCAAAAAAATGCACAGATTAGAAACTTGATATTAAGTTAGAATGAAGGGAAAAAAATGCAAACGTTGCTTAGTCCCCGGCAACGGCGCCAAAATGTTGATCTGATTTTACGCGGTTTAAAAATATGATTTTACCAAGTCGTTGTTTTCCCACGATAAATCGGAATCAAACAAATAATATTACAACTATGAGCACGATGAATGTATGCAATAAGTATGCGGCAAGTAGAGGTTCGAATCCACAGGGACCAAGGAAATTTGCGATATTTGTTCTTCTTTTCAAACTTGATGCAAATTTTAATCTATTGCGACGAAAGAAAAAATATGAGAGAATGTGATCTACGGTGAAAATACCTTTTAGAACTTAAATTAAATGAAGGAGGGCATGAATGCAACTAAATAAGAAAATGAAGGGATGAATTGCAAATTAAGATGGAAGAAAAAATTACTAAGTAAAAGTTATATCAAATAAGGATGGAGAATTGCATTACATGTTATAAAGAAAAAAAACTAGAGTCAACAAAAGATATTCCCAAATAAACATTCTATCACCTTAACTGAAACAACAACTAATACAATAAAAATGCAAGAAAGATATAAAGATTGAGAATTGTTTCTTCCAAAATCAACTTAACCAAACTTAACCAAGATAATAAAATTTCACGCGACAAATAAAATAGGAAAGAAATGCTTCTATATTTGTTTCCAGAGTGAAGGCGACGATGATGGCAGAGACGGGAGTGTGCGGGAAGATGCGTGGGCTGATCGCACACACGAGTATGGAGCCGAGGAGAGAAGGTCGTCTAGGAGGAAATGTGTCGCAGCAGAGTGGCTGGAGTTGGTGATCACGCACAGGAGTGCAGAAGGAGGCCGTCGAGGAGGAGATGTGTCGCAGCAACACGACTGGAGTTGCTGGTTGTGCGGAGAGGAGGATTGGTTGTTGGAGCACCGCGAGGAGGAGGGAGTGCGCGAGGGGATAGGGTCGTTGGCCGTGCGCTACTTCTATACCTGCATGAGAAAACGAGAGAGAGAGAGAGAATAAAGAGAGAAGAAGGGGAGTATGAGGAGACCATCCTTCATGTGTCATGCCTCCTTTTATAGATGAATGTTGCTTGGAATGAAGGGACACATCCCATGCACATGAAGATAAAACAATAAATTCATTCATACATGGGGAAGGGAGAAGAATGTTATTTACCTTCAAGGGAAGCACCCCATGCATATAAAGACAAAAACAATAAATTCATTCATGCATGGGGGAGATACATGGGCAAGATAGAATATGTATGGCTACTTTCATGAGTAATGGGAGAGAGAGAGAGAGAGTAAATAAAGGGGATCTACATGCATGTTCATGAGTGGCTCTAGACATGATATTAAATATTGGAAATTTTTCATTCTCAACCCTCCCCTTTTCTTTCCAACAAAATGTAAGAGATATTTTGTAGAGCCAAGTTAATATGTTGGATGTTGATTAAATTAGTGCTCTACGAGTGTACTCAATTTCTCTCTGATAAATCTGATTAATGAGAATATTTTATTAGATGTTTTTATGATGATTTTATACGCTTATGCGCATGGAATAATGTAGACAAATATTATGTGAATTTAGAGTTTGAAACCTAGGAATTGATATTGTATTTCACATAATTTGAGCTTATTATCACAGCATATCAAGTAATCATCAATTTTTTTAAAAAATTTTTCTATGCTGTGATTTTAATTTTAAAATTTAATTTTCTTTTTTTTTCTTAAACAGGGAATAACCAACGATGTAAAAAATGGTGTAGTGAAGATGGTAATATGATGAAGTAGAACAAATGGAGTAGGCGAGGCGAATGTGATGTGATAAAAAATGCAAAAAATATAAATGATATCGAATGATAAAAAGAGAAATTACCTACAATAGAAGCGGTCACATATGATGTGCTCACGAGAAGCACGGTCTTCGCTCGAATCGTCGGCGAGCGATGAGCTCAAGCAGCGCGTGGATGCAGTTGCGATGTTGGTCAAGAAGCCAACGGATCTCACCAGAGAGAGGGCTATCGTCGCTCGATCGTGGTTGCGTTGATGTCATCGATTCAACTCTCGGAACTAGGCTCTCCTCACATAAAGATAAATCAAGTGCAAAATGAGGAGGATGTGATGTATATAAAGAGAGAGAGAGAGAGAAAATGAGAAGTTATGAATGTGGTGGAGGGGAGGTTAATAAAATAATGGAATTGAATTAGAAGTTAGAAAAAATGATGTAATGTTGGAGTAGAATGGATGGTTATTGTAGAGAATAGAAACTAAATAAAATATAGTAGCCTATTTTAAATAAGAGAATAAAATAAAGAAGAAAATAAAATGGAAGATTTACAAAAGTAGGTCTATAAAAATACTATGTAAATGAATTTGTTTACTTTTCTAGTTTTAACTTTTTTTCTATTTTCAATAAAAGATATTTACAAAATATTTACATAAATATCAACAAACTAAATTGCAAACAACAATGTGCACAAAAATATCAAAGTCAAATTCATTACATTATGTACAATATACAACGAGGTCCCAAAATTCAAATTTTGCAAACGAGCTCCGATTTTAATGAAACACTTTCATTGGATAGATAATTATCTAACTTAAACTTTAAAACTGATTTTGGTGAATTTGGAGTTCATATGGAGCGGGAATTTGGCCGGGAAGTTGGACTTTACGACCTTTTCTCTTTGGGATCTAGGAGTATTTATTTGAGGTGAAATTTATTTTTATATTTTTGTAATTTATATGCATTTTTATGAACAAGTTAGAGAAAGAATTGGCTAAAAAGAAGTTGAAATGGAATTATTAAAAATACATCAAATTTTGGGCTATTTACAAGTGAAAAACTCCTTTATTTTGCAGCTTTGTATTGTTAATTTATTTTGTACAATATAATATACAATAATTAGTGTATTTAATTTACAAGAGTCATTTTGTTAATTTATTGATTTTATGGACATTTATTTGAGATTTTACTCGGGGATTTTGCTAAGATCAATATATTGAGATGATGAATCGTGGATTCATCACCATTGAAGCATTTTGGTCGGGTTTCCACACAATGTTTTCTCCCATTTAATATTTTATATCATGACTGAAGGATGGGACAATGGGGATCAGATTGATAATAACAAGGGCGACAATTTGTCGTAACTAGGCATCGGGCAGACGCCCATCTCGCATGCTATTCCCAATTAAGAGAAGGCGAGTTATTACCACTCATCATGTTCCTTCATCTACCTGATTGATCAAATAGGCACCATCTGATTAGAATGATCAGATAGTTGAGAAAAGTAGGCGTTAATGTATGAAGGAGCAGCTAGGTGACAATTGGTGATTGGGCACGTGGCCCAATCAAATAAATAGAAAATGAATAAATCGTTATAAAATCAAAAGGAACTAATTAGGAGTTGAATTAAAAAAGCTTTTAACATAAAGTTGTAACCTCAATGAGATCTACAACTTTCATGTAGAACTCGAAGTAAGGATAAATCATATGTACATAATATTATTTTTGCAAGCATTTTTAAGTGTTAAAAAATAATTCTTTTAATTTCGTCTATTATTTTTTTATTTTAAATTTATGTTTAATGTTAAATTAATTATCTACAATTGTATTCTTATTTTTATTTGATTTTTCATACAAAGAAATACATAAAATATCGGCACAATAATATATATAGTAACTAGGTTTAATTATTTTTGTCGTGTCGACTAAATATCATTACTGCCATTGAAGCATTTATCTTCTCCCAATTATATTTTATATCACCTTTGAAGGATGGGACAACGGGGATCGGATTCATAATAACAAGGGTGCCAATTTGTCTTAACCAGGCATCGGGCAGACGCCCATCTCGCATGCTATTCCCAATTAAGAGAAGGAGAGTTATTATCACTCATCATGTTCCTTCATCTACCTGAAGGATCATGATTTAAGCCCCAACCCCTTACCCTTTATTTATTCTCACTCGTCTCTCATGCGGTTTCACTAACCAACAATGTTGTGCTAAAGTGAGAAGCAGCTTCCAACCCTTACCCTTTATTTTTTCTCCCTCGTCTCTTCTGCGGTTTCACAAACCAACGATGTGGTACTAAAGTGACAAGCATCTTCCTTACAACACCCCACTCCTAGTGTATTTATCTTGGATCATGTCATATATCATCTGCAAAATGCTGGAATTTCTTTGTGTGTGCTTCCCTTTCTTCCGTCTTTTATTGCTCTCGCAACTAGTTACCCTCTCATAGGAAATGGTGTGTATGAAATTCGTATTATAATATCTTGAAAATCATATATAGATCATATACTGATAATAGCATGAATATGCTATAGATGAGTTTAAACACGTATGTATTGGACGGCTTACGCATAATATAAATACACAAAATGTGTTTATTTTAATAACGATTGTATCAAATATGATAGAAGAAAATATACATATAGCTAGATATGAGTTTACAACTATATTTATTATGAAAGCATAGATTATGATAGGAATATGGGTAAAATTGATATGAATACATATTTCTAAATGTGTATAATGTGGATATGGTGGTATTAGGTATGGTATGTCCATTATTGTTTGCTTCCTTAGTTATTTTGATGCACATGCTCCGTGTTTATTTTACTACGACGGAACCAAATAGATAGGTTTACAATCTTTCATTGTAGATTTGTTTGACAACTAAACATATTGTTTCTTAATCAGATATTTTTCACTGGTATGATTCCGAGACAAGCTAATTTAAATGGGTTATATTCTGCCATATAAATATTATGGAAGGAAATATATTACATTTTACAATTTTACAATTGAATGATATTAAGCATCCTTATATGGTAGAGAAATCCATTTTGAGTTGACTTGATTGTACCTAAATGTATGTTTGGCTTCCTAACAAAGCAGTGAAGTGGAGGAGGGTGAGTGGACGAAGGGAATGCATATTTAGAAGAAAAGATGAGCAGTAAACATTAAGACTGCCAGAAAACTATAGGCTTTAGCGAGAACCAAACAAAAGGGTAGATTTAGAGGAAGGAGGAAAAAGAAAAGATAGATTTATTATCAATCTTTTTTCTTCTCTTTTTTTTAAATCTGACACTTCTAATTCTGCAGTATCAGCTCACTGTTCATTAATAAAGCTTATGTAATGAAACACGCAAAAGGCATCAACGACATTTTTTAGTGGAACCTCTTCTAATGTTAAGGCTACACAAGGTGGTAATAATTTTAGCATCTATGTCTTTCTCTCTAAAGACACATAATATGGCTCTTCAAGTGAGGTGGATCTTTCCATGGTGGAGAAAAACCCATCACAGGGTTGTTAGATCTTAATCTAACTATTGCATCTATTTCCCTTATTCTCAATCATTCCGCTTAATTAGATTCTAATTTTATTTCATTATTTTACTTTATTATTTAGACTTGTTTAAATTGATATTTTCATTAATGCCTTTATTTTGTCAGTTTCCTATTACATTCTCACTGAAGTGGATGTAGGCATATGCATGTTTGTAAATTCCAATGAGTTTATGTAAAATCTATATTCACCTTTGTAAATTTATGAATGCACATTCTCAACCAACAATTTTAGATGGTATATATACTTCTCTTTGTAAAGTTTGTATAGTTCTTTGTAAAATAAATAACATAACTGTAATATATTTATTATTTGTCATGTTACATGCCAATATTTTTTAAAGTATAGGGCATAAGTCTGATGATGTATGTAAAATTGGCTCTTTTGTGAATGTTGTATGCTCTTTTGCAAAAAAAAAGGTAAATTAGTAATATTTTTTAGAAAAGATAGGATGTAGAAAAAATAATTGCATATTTGTAAGTCAATAAAAAACCATGTAAGATATGTATTCAACTATGTAAGATATATGCATTAAGAGAAGGTGACCAGGCTCCTCGTCTCAAGACAACAGCGCATGGAGGTAGTCGGTGGTGCACGGAGAAGGAGGCAGAGGGTGATGCATGGAGGTGAAGGCAAAGTGTGGTTATGCATGGAGGCAAAGGTGAAGGGTGTCGTATGGAGGTGGACGGGAAGGGTGACGCGTGGGCGACGATGGTTGCATGTGCATGGCAGAAAAAAAGTCAAAGGGGATCTCGTCTGTGGAAGGGTGACGATTGTTGCATTGGAGATGGAGAGTGAGATATATGAACAACGGAGATGTGGGCAAACATCATTGGAGGGAAGAGGGGAGCGGTAGAGATTGGAAGCCACCATCTACCAACACTACATACAAATTGTGCCATAATTTTTAGTACAATTGATTAGTAGCTTACATAATTTATTAGTATCTTATACAATTAATTAGTTATTCTACAAATTTGTACTTTTATTTTTGGATTTTTACAGTTGAGCTCCTTCGAGATTCTATAATTACAATTATTTACCTCTCTTTTTTGCAATATCACTTGTGGATCTACCTTCTTTCACCATCAATACTTGTGCACTTCATTGTCAATAAGATAAACCAAACCACGATTTATACAAACCAAAGTCTTGTAAAGCAAATTTTTCTTACAAATTAATTTGGCCCTACAATGACCGGAGTAGAGGACATTCTTGGGAGTGGGTCACATCTCCCTCCACATGGCCTCCCACCTCTTACCTAAGATCTCAACCTTGACCTACGTCGCCCCCAAGCCCATGTCCCCCACCTCGAGCCACGTGCTCATGCTTGATCTCCTTTACCCCATCCCCACTACCTTCCTCACCCCAGCCTCCTCATCCCCATCCAAACCTCCTCCGACCCTCTCCTTCTCTGCCCCCCCCCCCTCAATTTGCAAGACATTAACCGCTTATCTTAGTTATCTACTCTCAAGTCCATAATGAAGAGCGAGTGGAGAGCACAGGGTTGGAGGAGCATCACAAAGAAGGACAACAACAATGGTGATGTTGGGTGCGAGAGAAGTGTTGGATCCTCTATGTATATCACAAGCCCCTCCTATCTCTTTAGTACCACATGGACTATTTAAGAGGAAGACAATAAGGTTATAAGTATGAGTGTTCCCCAAGCCCATGTGGGCTTCTCAGAGGCATGTGAATTTAAGGCCGTTGGGCCTGTGTGCATTTAATACACACGTGCACCTCAACTCGTCACGCTTGGCCCGGCGTGGCACGTGCTCGTGTCGGTATTCATGTCCGTTCCCATACCCATGTCTGTATTCGTATCTGTGTCCGTGTTTGTGTCTGTGACGTCCGTGCAAATTTAATTTTTAAATAAATTTTATTTTAGCCAAGATTTGTTTTACGTCGACACTATCCCCAACTTACACACAAGCTCCTAATCCAATTATGATCTCAGAAATGAGATCCACTAAAGACATTTGAACAATCACCTTCCCTCTTTTACATCAAGATTCATTAGTCATTTATATAGTTGTTTGGACATTAAACATGCCTCCTCAGTAATGGTGGATGTGACCAACCAGACTATGGGAACCAGGTCATTCCTTAATATTTTGGAGGGAAAAACGGCTCTTTTGGGCTCCATGTTAATTGGCAGTCCATCTATATAAAGGGTGGTACCCTCAGCCCTTTACACAACAACAAGAAACCACAACATTCTTCTAGTTCTCTACTTCCATATACCTTTCACCACTTGTGTGCTCATTGTGGATTTTCGACATCAAAATTTTACTTTGTTTCTCTACGACGACGAGGGTCAGCTGGCGTTCCACGTTGTTCTCTTGCTAGCACCGAGAGGCAGCAACCAGCTGGGGGTGATTGAATCTGGGAGCCAGGCCACCGTCAAGCTCATGCATAGGAGCAACAGAATCTGACTTCATGACATTGTCTTCATATGTTCCTCCATTTCCCAGGCTGGCCCCTTGCATCTAAGATTACTTTGTTTTATTTTTATCACAGTTGCTTGCCTATCTAAAATCAAAAATAACCTCACAAACAATACCAGATTATTATCATTTTTTAACATTGTGAAGTCAGATCCGCAAGTTTTCTATCTACTGTTTGCTATCGCCTTTGTTAATTAAACCTCTGCTAAAGATGTATCCTAAAGCAATGATGAGTATGGAAGATATTGCTAGTCTTAGACCCCAAAAAATTGTAGTTTTACATTTCCGTAGATGGCAACAAATAATGAAATTTTGGCTCACTTCATTGGGATTGGTTTCTACTATAGCTCCTCCTGAGGAACTTGAATCTCCTGTCAATCCTATAGACCATGTCAATTCCGTTCCTAATGCTTTGTTTGCAATAGGTTCCACTTACAATGATCCACTTGCTTCTCCTACATAGTCTCATCTTAAAATACCTAGAGAATAGATTACCTTTGTCATGGTAGTATTCTTTCTGGCTTATCTGATGAGATTTACAACATCTACCATATGCATCCTACTGCTCTTGAGATTTGGAAAGTTTTAGATAGTAAGTTTGGTATGCAAGATGCGGGTTTGGAACAATATGCATTTTATATAGTGGCTTGACTATAAGATGGTAGAAAATAAGCATATCCTTGCACAAGTTCTTTAATATCGAAATCTTGTCTCTAAGTCTATTGCTAGTGGATATAAGCTTCAAGAGAATGTGCAAGTAGCATCTCTAATCAAAAAACTCCCCTCCTCTTGGAAAGACCTTGTTAAATCTCTTCGTCATAGACAAGAAAAGCTGAACATATCTTCTCTTGTAAAGTCCATTCAAACTGAAGATCATCACAGAACAAAGGACACTAAGTACAACCCTCTTGTCAATCTTGTAGATCATGTCAATCTCAAAAAGAAACCCCATAAATTCCATCCCAAATCCAAACAACGTTTCAAGAAAGACAAGAAACATGATCAAAATAATAACACATATTCTAAGGGTCAACGCATCTGCTATGCATATGGCAAGTCGGATCACCTTGCAAACATATACAAGAACCGCAAGTGACAAAAGAAGCAACTTCCTAAGAATACTGAAGTTAATATGATTTCTGTGGGGGTCAACACTTTTGAAAGGTTAGAAACCAACTCTATTATTATTAATGTTAGTTATCCCTTACATGATAATTGGTGGTTAGATTCTAGAACAGTATCTCACATCTGTTATGATCGCTCTTCCTTTTACTCCTATCAGATCGATAGCAGTCATGTCATCTCTTGGGGTGATGATGTCTCTGTGAAACACATTGTAGGCTTTGGACATGTGGGCTTGAAGCTCGCATTAGGGAAAGTCTTGAAGTTACATGATGTTTTACATGTTCTTGGTTTTAAGAAGAACCTTATCTGTGAGGTTTTAGTTATGTCTTCAAGTTACTCCAGGGTAATAAAGTTGCAATCTCTCATTTTGGTTCTTATATAGGTGTCGGCTATACTTGTAATATCCTTATCAAGCTTAGTGTTTAGTCTTGTAATGGTTCTTTCCATATTAATGAAAATTGTGTTAGAATTCTTTCTACTACTGTGTCATTCGATGTTTAGCATGCTTGCTTAGGACATGTGAACAAAAATACAATGAAGTGTATGCTTCACATGGACTTAATTCTCAAAACCGATTTAAAAAATAATGATAATGCCAAATTTGTGTGCAAGTTGTATGTGATCTAAGCCACACTCTTACTCATGATAATATGCGCTACTCTGTGTCCTTTATCGATGACTTTTCCAAATACTGTTATGTTTATTTGCTAAGATCTAAAGATGAGCAAATGGAAAAATTTAAAGTTTACAAAACCTAAGTAGAAAATCAAACTGATAAGAATATAAAACAGATTAGATCTGATAGAGGAGCTGAGTATACTTCAAATGAACTAAATTAGTTCTGTCAGGAACATGGCCTTATACACGAAACCACTGCCTTATATCACCCTCAATCAAATGGTGTGGCTGAAAGGAAGAACAAAATACTGATCGATATGGTCAATGCCATGTTAGTTGAATGTGACCTTAACCAATGATTGTGGGGGAGGCTCTCTTAACTGCAAACTATGTGCTTAACCATATCCCTTTTGAATACATAGATACAACTCCTTATGATTTTTGGTTTAATAGGAAACTTGTTTTAAAGCACCTTAAAGTATGGGGATGCTTGGCCAAAGTTAAGATCCCTGAAAATAAGAAGAGGGAGTTAGGTCCTAAAACTGTGGATTATGTTTTCATAAGGTGTGTAGAAAACAGTAATACCAATAGATTTTTAGTTATAAAATCAACTATCCTAGAAATTAGGATCAATTCTATACTAGAGATCATACCTGTAGATGCAGTATAATATGAAAACATCTTTCCTTTCAAATCTTCTCTCCCTAGACAAGTTAGTGGAGGAACTTCGAATTCTGAAACCATTGAATCCACTCAATATACAACTCCAATTACTGCAGAAGCAAGATTCTTAAACCAAGAAATTGTTGAGTCTCCTAATGACCTAGGTCGAGGTAAAATGGCTAGAGTAGTTAAGCACTTTGGTTCTGATTTCTACACTCTCTTAGTAGAAGAAGACCCCAAAACCTATAGTGAAGCTATGAAATCCATAGATCATAATTTCTGGAAGGAATCCAATTGATAATGAAATAGAATCCATAATGAACAACCACACTTGGATTCTAACCAACCTTTCCATAAGATATAAGACTACTGGATGTAAACGGGTCTTCACGAAGAAGTTGTGGGCAGATGGTTCCATAAATAAGTTTAAGGCCAGGCTAGTAGCCAAATAGTACAAATAAAAAGAAGATGTTGATTATTTTAACACATATGCTCCTGTAAAAAAATTACCTTTATTGGTGTTCTTGTCGCTTTAAAGCGATCCATACTCTTGAAATCCATCAAATGGATGTCAAGACTGCTTTCCTAAATGGTGAACTTGAGGAAGAGATTTATATGGATCAATCTAAAGGGTTTGTAGTCCCTGGACAAGCACATAAGGTTTGTAGATTGGTAAAATATTTATATGATCTAAAACAAGCACCTAAGTAGTGCAATGATAAATTTGATAAAAATGTTTTATCTGCTGGCTTCACTACTAATGAATCGGATAGATGTATTTATTCTCAATCTTTTGTGAATGGTATTGTAATCATGTGATTGTATGTCGATGACATTTTAATCTTTGGATCAAATTCAACTATTATTTTTAAGACTAAATCATTTCTTGCTAAAAACTTTGATATGAAATATTTAGGAATAGTTGATATTATACTTGGTATAAAATTGAGTAGATCTACTTCTGGCTATACTCTAAACCAGTCTCACTATGTAGAAAATATTTTACATAGATTCGAAATGTACCATAGTGTTGTGAACCCCCTAGGGATCCGAGCACTCGTTTACACACATTCACACTACTACATTCGCAAGAATGTATTACAGTGTACATGTTAGTACTTCGTATGATCCCTCCTTACATCTTAAGGAACACACTGGTAATCCTGTGGACAAATCTAGATATGCCCAAGTCATAGGAATTCTAATGTATCCAGCTAACTATTCTAGACCTGATATAACTTATGCTATCAGTAGGTTAAGTAGGTACACTAGTCGTCCTAATGCTGACTATTGGAAGACTTTGGTCAAAGTTTTCAGATACCTTAAGGGTACTGTGGAATACAATATTTAATACAATGGTTTTTCAGATGTATTGGAAGGTTATACAGATGCAAATTGGATTGCAGACTCTGATGAAACCAAGTCTATTAGTGGTTATATGTTTCGTCTTGGTAGTGTTGTTGTTTATTAGAAATCCTTCAAACAAACTATTAGAGCAAGATCCACAATGGAGGTTGAGTTTATAGATTTAGATTTAGCTTGTTGTCAGGCATATGGGCTAAGAAATCTCTTATTAGATTTACCCATCATTTCAACTTTGTTTCCTCTCTCTATTCACTATGATAGTAGATATGCCATAGATAAAGTCAATCAATGTAAGGGTAACTTGGTAAAATGTTTTATGAGGTTAAGGTATGAAGAGGTGAGGGACTTCATTACCCAAGGTGTACTGTCTCTACATTTTGTGAAATCGTTAGAGAACATTGTTGATCCTCTAACAAAGAATCTAGCTAGAAAGCTAGTATTCGATGCATCAAGGGGAGGGGTCTTTTATCCATTAGTTGAACAGCCACATTGGTCACCCAACCAATCCAAAACTGGAGATCCCATGAAGAATGGTTCAAAGGGACAACTAAGTCGTTTCAATGTTCGTTGGAAGCACAAACCTAGGAGTTTTACTCCTGGCTTATCCCTATGGCGTGTAGTGCTTCGGTGCTGCCTTAGTAGAGGAAGAGCTTTGCTCTGAATGGAGTCAAGCCATATGTGGTAGGGTGTAGGACTGGACAGTACACCCTTAGAGATTCCTACTATGTCAGTGTAACCCTAGGCCGGGGTTTATATGAGTTGGGTATTCTCGTTAGAGCACTCATGAAACAGATTCTTGTGAAGGTCGTAATATGCACACCGATATGAATGTCATCGTGCCCTCATCTATGTTTGCACAATTTATTGAAATCTGAATCAGAGAGTCTGGTTCAAGACGTAGTTCATCATGTCTCTCCGGATGTAGATGAATCATTGCTAGGCAAGATTCAAAGCCACAAGCTACCTACGTTGAAAGACAAAGTTCAATTGTATTTTGTTTTAATTTATTTTTTATCATTTAATTTGTAATTTTTAATTTTATATTTATTAATTAATGTTTATAAAATATGTGGGGGGATGTTGGATCCTCTATGTATTTCACAAACCTCTCCTACCTCTTTAGTACCACATGGACTATTTAAGAGGAAGACAATGAGGTTATAAGTGTGTGTTCCCCAAGCCCATGTGGGCTTCTCAGGGGCATGTGAATTTAAGACTGTTGGGCTTGTGTGTATTTAACACATACACACGCGTGTGTCGTGCCTCACCTTGCCACACCATGCCCAGCCCGGCCTATGCTCGTGCCTGTGCTCGTGTCCGTGTACGTGTCTGTGACATACATACAAATTTAAATTTTAAATAAATTTCATTGGCGGAGATTTGTTTTAAATCGACACATTCCCAATTGACGCACAAGTTCCTAACCCAATTATGATCTCAGAAATGAGATCCATTAATGACATTTGAAAAATCACCTTACCTCTTTTACATACAGATTCATTAGTCGTTTAGGTAGTCGTTTGGGCATTAAACAGATCTCCTCAGTAATGTTGGGTGCGACCAACGAGACTATGGGAACTCATTCATCCCTAATATTTTGGAGGGAAAACAACTCTTTTGGACTCCATGTTAATTGGTAGCCCATCCATATAAAGGGCGGTACCCTCAGCCCTTCACACAACAATAAGAAACCACACCATTCTTCCAGTTCTCCATCTCCATCTACCTTTCACCACTTGCACGCTCATTGTGAATTCGTGATGACGCAATTTTACTTTGTTTCTCTACGACGACAAGGGTCAACGAACGTTCATGTGTTTCTCTTACTAGCACCGAGAAGCAGCAGCCAACTGGGGGTGATTGAATCTGAGAGCCAGGCCGCCATCAAGCTCATGCATAGGAGTGGAGAAATTTGACTTCACGATAACATCTTCAGGCGTGCCTCCATTTCCCAGGTTGGCTCTTTGCAACTAAGATTACTTTGTTTTATTTTGATCACAATTGCTTGCCTATCTAAAATCGAAAATACCTCACAAATAGTACTAGATTACTATCGTTTTTTTTTTCCAAAAAGAAGATAATCGAGGAAGTGGGTGCTGTTGAAGATGGTTATTACCGTGGAGAGGCTACAAGGCAGTCATGATGGATGTGGGTCTATAACTTTAATTGTGAGTCGAAGAATGTTGTTTGAGGTTGTTCACTGTCAATGGAGGGGAATGTAGAGGTCCTACACCTCAGAGGTAAGGATCGCATCCTCAAGATTGGCACGAAGGGATTGGGAGGAGGAGCTTAGAGATGGAGGGTGGGGGAAGGGAGTCGCCAAAGACATGGAGGGGAGGGCCTCATCCTTGAGCTTAGGGTAGAGGAGCTTGGGGATGAGGGCCAAGGGTTGAGTAGGATGTTTGGGTCGAGGGGTTGGGTGGAGGAGCTAGGGGAGGAGGGGCTAAAGGGAGGGATTAGTAGTGGACGTAGTGGGGAGGGCCTAATCCTCGAACTTGGGGCAGAGGTGTTGGGGAAGATGATTGGGGTGGATGGTCGAGGGTGACAGCGCTAGGCGAAGGATCTTGGGGTAGATGATATAGGAATAGAGTTACGAAGGACGTGGAGGGGCGGGCCTCATCGTCGAGCTTGGGTAGAGCGGTTGGGCAGAGGATATGTTGTTGGAGGAGGAGGTGGGAGGGAGGTATGGAGAATGAGTTATGGGCTATCAAAAAATACACTTGTCATTCTTCTCTCACCGCCAATTACACGGGTGCCTCTTAGATAGCGTTTGTTTGGGAGGGGAATATATGACAACTAACCTACGAAGCACAATTGTTAATCACTCAAGCATGTAGGGGCATAAGTGATATTGCAAAAAGGGAGGGGCATAATTATACTTGTGGAATCTCGTTGTGCACAATTATTAGAAAAATCTTTATTTTTACACGTCACATTCTTGATAATAATCGATAAAATACTAATTAACTTTTCGTTCCGTAGAACACCATACTGAAATCTATAAAGAGAATATGTATTTTATTTAAAATATTGAGTCAAAACATAAAAAATGGCATACTACCTAATCAGTTTTTATCTTACAAAGCATCATACAAATTTACAAAATACAAACTTTACAAAGATGTTTTTCGTTCTGTTAGAG
Organism: Ottelia alismoides; assembly: GCA_037367405.1. Taxonomy (NCBI): domain Eukaryota; kingdom Viridiplantae; phylum Streptophyta; class Magnoliopsida; order Alismatales; family Hydrocharitaceae; genus Ottelia; species Ottelia alismoides. The sequence goes on from JAZKJV010002816.1 coordinate 66,967, forward strand.
CATGGAATTGTTCCAACGTTGGCTAAAAATTTTCATTGAAATTTAATGAAAGAATCACAAAGATTGGTAAAAATTATCGGATCAGACAAACTAAAAATAGTATGTTGAGATATTAAATTAAATTGAAATTTAAATAAGAATGAAAATGACATAAATTCATGTTAGATAAGTAAAATGAACGAAACCATTGGATTAGGATCTAACGGCCTTTATAATTGATTTTCCTCCACTATAGAAAGACCCCACCTCATTTAAGGGTGCCCTATACATGCATGCATGCAAGTAATGCCATGTGTCATGCATGCACGTATATACATATATGTGCATGCATTTCATGCATGGATACTTCAACAAAGGAGGTAAATAAAAAAGACTAGCATTTCTTGGAAGGTTGACATAGGGACTAAATCGTAAGTGATATATTCTAGTCGGGGTTTGAAGTTTGAACCAATGCTTTAGAGATACTCTCTTAGTAGTCAATATTTATAACTCTTCCATTACACCAAATCTCAATCATTTGATACATCAAAAGTCACATCATCACATAAGTACTTTCATATTCATTTAATATATTTTCATCATCTTCTTCGTCTCGTTATATTCCAATCATTTATTCAAGTCTTCTATTACATAATCATATCTCACGTCATAGATTGATGTAAAAAATTTTAGTAATATAGTATATTCAGCGCTGCATCGAAATCTATCCAAAACTCATGTGCTATCCCCCTTGAAGAATTCATTTTTAAAAAAAAATGTTATTTAAGGGAAAAGTACACCATTTTATCTCCTATTTGCAGGTGTGAGCCATGATGGTTCGAGCTTGAGGCGAGCAGAGGTAACGATGCCCACGATGATGGCACAGTAATGGCACACATGGTGGCGGTGGTGGTGGCAGTAATGACATAGCGATGCGGCCAACAATGGTGTAAGAGGTAATGCACGCGTCAATGGCATGGGTGACGATAATGGTGGTAGCATAGTGTGTTGTGATGTTGTATGCATCGATAGCATTGGCAGCAACATCGCCGGTAGTGGCATCATGGTGGTAGTGATAGCACGATGGTAGTGATGTGGTGATGGTGCGAGCAATGATGCAGTGACGGTAATGGAAGTGGTGGGTGTGCTGGTTGTTGATGGGAGGAAGGAGAATGTTTCTAGAGACATATTAGGAGTTCAAGAATAAAAACATGATCTCCCAAAAATAAATGACATCTTTACGAGAAGACTTGTCATGAGTACGAAATGAAAATAAGAGAAGTCCATAAACTAGTAGCAGGTTTGCACGAAGACATGCTACGAAAAAATGACCTAAAATACGGTAGGACTCTAATTCACAACAAGTTAACCTTAAGATATTCTGCCATAAAAATGTTCTGAATTTACAACATGTTTCTAAACTTATAACATTGTATCGAAGACTCGACATAAATTCGAACTAAATATAGAGTAGAGTCTTAAATTTATGGTAGGTTGTCCTGAAGACTTGCCATGATTAGAATGAAAATATCCAATCAAATCCAAGATTTTGTATGATGGTTGGCGGGGTTGTCGCTTATCATGCGCAAATATAAAATAAGAGTTTCGATGCTTCATTTTACCATCACAAGTAATGGTGGTCCTACATTGTTGTTGAGGCGTCGCGTCATGATATGTAGGCTGCATAAAATTGTGGGTTCCTTTTTGGGTGTAAGAAATCTTTTTCTCAAGTTCTATTGTATTGTAAGGTCATGAATTTAACTTATCTAGATCATATCGTACATATTGTTATTAGATCCAATTTGACTATACGATTTCAACAAAACTCATTCCATCATGTCAATCAAAGTTTGTTGCATAATGTTATGAATTTCAAAATTAAGGAAGTTAACACTTGTTAAAATTGTCATTAACTTTTATCCTTTGTCATTATGATCAGTTGATTCTAATGCTCCTGAGATATTGCAATATCAGTTATGCCCCTTCCTCTTTAGAATACCAGTTGCGCCCCTGACTTATTGTCATTCTATCGCTTGTGCCCATCCGTTAGTTTAGTCATCAATGAGTTGAACTTAATTATGGTTTTTCAAACCACGGTGCGGTTAAGAGGGGCATAACTCTCCAAACATCCCCCTCTATCCCCAACAGGCCATCCCACTTGAACACCATGATGACGATGTTCGAGTACTCCTCGGCTGCCTACATGGATCCCCATGGATAGGCTCACATCGACTTCCTTCAGTGTGCGGGCATCACTTGTCTCATCCCCTATTATGGACACCACCTCGCTGGTGAGCTCCAGGCACTGTACCATGGGGAGCTTGGCAAACAAGGAGGACCGTGCAAGGATGCAGATTCGAGGGGCGACCTTCGATGTTTTACTCGTGGAGAGGGGTGGACAAGGAGGAGGGTGTGGATGGGGAGGGGCGGCGGTGGAGGAGATCCTAGAGGGGGCGGAATAGGAGGAGGGCATGGAGGAGGGGCGACAATGATGGAGGAGGGCCTACATGGGGAGGGGCAGTGGCGGAGGATGTCATGGAGGGCAAGAGGCGAAGGAGGATGAGGGCCTGGAGGAGGAGGGGGGCGGCATAGTAGTAGGAGGAGGGTCTGGAGGGCGAGGGGCAATGGAGGAGAGGCTGGAGAGGGAGGGGCGGCGGAGGAGGAGGGCCTAGAGGGGTGGAGGAGGAGGAGAACCTGGAGTGGGATGGATAGATGAGGAGGAGGGGTTGGAGAGGGATGGGCACGGAGGAGGTCTAGAGGGGGAGGAGCGGAGGAGAAGGTGGTCAGAGGAGGATGGAAGAGGAGGAGAAGGGAGGAAGAGTGGAAGGAAGAAAAGAAAAGAATATTTTTAACCTCCATATTTTATATTCCCCTGTACCTCAAAGTTAACATCCATTCGGGACGAGGATAAACAACAACTAAACCTGAGAAGCGCAAGTGATAATTGTAGAACAAGCCAGGGGCACAACTGATATTCCAAAAAAGGGAGGACATAACTTATATTGCAATATCTCAGTGGGCACAACTGATAAAAATCTTTCTAATTAAGAATTTTTTTACTATTAAAGTTACTAATATAATTAAGAAAACTAGTCATGACTTATGTATGATAATCACAATTGAGAATAATTAATCTTGATTGGCACTAAGTATGATGATTATCACTAACTAAGTGCCATTAGAAAGCCATTGCCACGTGTTAAAAGTTCTTCGTAAAATATGAAATTAACACTAAAAATAATAGTAAAAAAATGATATTTTATACAAGCATTGAATATCCTAATTGAACATATTGTACAATGTACAAGAACGCCCCAAGAAAGAAAGCAAGCTATATAATTACCTTTTAATACAAAATATGCCCAAATATCCATATTATAAGTTAAAATAACATTTACATATAAAAGATCAGTCACTAGGATTTCATGGCATCGTATGATTCTCAATTCCAAGTGACTAGACAATGAGTACGATCTTAAATAGGGCTTCAAGAGTTGTTAACCGCCAAAGTTAAAGACAAATCAAAAAAGATTGAAGCTTGTGTGAAGACCAATGCACTAGGTACCGATTCTATCTTTTGCTTTTGATTTTTCAAACCAAACCAAATCAACTTTTGATTGTTTGTGTTCTTCGTTACGAAGAATGTTTATGTACGTATTATGAAAACTTTTTGGATCAATCGATTTATGTTGTAGTTAAAGTATTAAATCCAAATTTGTGGACTTATACCTACTCAAGATTATTATGCTTTACTCAAATGTTAGGAAGTCGGTTTTAAATAAGAAATAAATTAAAATTTCAAACATGGAAATTTAGGATTTTCGGAGAAAAAAACGACTCTATAACTAAACGGATATATATATATATGTATATATGATTTCCTTCAAATAGGACTTGATCCTTCCTGAGTTCAGAAAAGGCCAGCTCCTTTTTTGCAGAAAACATGATGACTTTAGTAGAATACGTCTATAGATTGTCTTACAATGTGCAGTTTTGTATGCAGATTTGTATTTATAATGTGCAGCTATAATACAAATTATATACACATTCTACTAAAGTACTCGTGTTTTCTACAAAAAAATGGTAGCCTTCCTGAAGTCAGGAAGGATGCATCCTATATGAAGGGCCCCATATATATAGGGCAGGGAGCCTGCACCCAGTGGTGTAGGAAACTCCCTGCACCCACCCCATTTTCGCATTTTTTTTTACTTTTTTTGAATTAAAAGTTGGGGGGATTTTCTTAATATGTTGAGGGGAATAAGTATTTCAAATTTCATGTAAAATAAACATTCCTAACATGTTCATCTAAAAGGGGTCGATTTCAGCAATTCTGAGACCGTTAAAATGTGGTAGTCTTGATGGAGATGATAGAATTTCGAATTAAGTTGAATTTGGAATGACAACATGGTGATCTAAATTTCTCAAGGTTTCACTTTAAAAAAATCAAAAAATAATGAAAAATTAGGCCGGGTGTAAGGAATTTCCTGCACCCGCCGGTGTATGGTCCTTTTTCCCATATATATATATAGAGAGAGAGAGGGGGGGCTTATCCAGAGAGCACTGTACCGATTTGAGAATTTTTAGGCACGCGTAATCATCCGTGTGATGATGATCCTGTGGTTCTGCGTAAAATTGATTAGTTTCTAAATTTAGCGCTAAGAATGAATTGCCATAACCACCCACCGCATATAACTCGCAATTTAATTCCCTTTTTTGAGTTATAATTGAGTACTCATTAATTGCCGCATTTTTTTTCTAAAAATAACCATGAGAATCTCCTCCTTCCTCCGATGACAATCAAAATACGACTCACGTTGAGTTGCTGAAATTAATACAAAGTTATTTTTTGTAATACAAAGTTACTGATGCCATTGCAAACATTACTGAAATAAATACAATGTTACTTTTTATGTTGTTTTTTATTCTTAAAAAATTACTGTTACGTTTGTATAAGTTACTTGCTATTCGTAGTAACTATTGTCCATACAATAATTACTAAATAGATAAATTACTAATGTCCATACAACAATTACTAATTACAAATGTTGATATTACTGAACTCATTCTGATTCTTACTGATGATATAGTTACTTAGTTCAATGTTACTTATCATGTATGTTTTTTATTCGTAAAAAATTACTGATAATGTTTGTATAAGTTACTTGCTATTTGTTGGGTGTTACTTGCCTTTCATTCATTCTTACTAATAACACTTGTACAAAGTTACTAATGTCAATACATCAATTACTGATTACAATTGTCCATATTACTGAACTCAACGAAATTATTACTGAAGTGTATTAACTATTTTGTATACAATAATTACTGAATAGATAAATTACTAATGTCCATACAACAATTACTAATTACAAATGTTCATATTACAGAACTCATTCTGATTGTTACTGATGATATAGTTACTTAGTACAATGCTACTTTTCATGTATGTTTTTTATTCGTAAAAAATTACCGATAACTTGTGTATAAGTTACTTGCTATTTGTTGGGTGTTACTTGTCTTTCAATCATTCTTACTAATAACACTTGTACAAAGTTACTAATGTCAATACATCAATTACTGATTACAATTGACCATATTACTGAACTCAATGAAATTATAACTGAAGTTGTAGTAACTATTGTCCATACAATAATTAATGAATAGATAAATTACTAATGTCTATACAACAATTACTAATTACAAATGTTCATATTACTGAACTCGTTCTGATTGTTACCGAAGAAATAGTTACTTAGTACTTCTGAATAATTGTTAGATAATTGAGTTGTAATATTACTGAAGCTATACGCACAATTACTGAAGATTCATGTCCATGTTACTTACTCATTGTTATTAGTTACTGAAATTATAGTTACACATCAATTATGTACTCAGTAAATGTATTTGTTAATGACCTCTTTTATTAGTTACAGAATGATTTGTTCTTAATATTATTGTCAAATATGTTCTTCTCGCTTCTTTAGTCAATAAGTATGCAACGATCATCAACACTTCTTGTTTTTTCTTCCACGAAACATAAGTGTCCAGACATCTGGCAAACCTGAAATAATAAATTGTCAGTAGCATTTGTAAGATGAATCAATAACTATGTAAGAGAAATATATATACATGAAAATTAAGAATTACATCAGTAACATATTATGTTGGAAGACGATACATTTATTTAAGTAATATCTTTACCTATTTCAGTAAGAATAAATTCATACACAAGTAACATCTAATGAATTGTCAGTAATATCCCTAATATGAACCATTAATCATGAAAGATAAAATTATGTCCATGAAAAGTAAGAATTATATTTATAAAAGTAACTCGGTGCAAAGCATAAGTAATTTGATGAGTTACTCCAGTAACTTTTGATACAATATCAGTATCCTTATGATTTTTTTAAACGTTCTCAAATTAAAACTCAATATCCAAACACAAATCATTGTCCTTCTGAGATTTCATGATACAAACCCAATCGCAAGTCAATATCATTTGAAATTGAAATCGAAAGAGAAATCATACATCGCAATTCATCTTTGCAAATCCCACTTTCTCATGATCCAGAAACATAACAAAAAATCAAAATCTGGTCTATAAACAGTCAGATTCAAATCAAAATGTCCAAAAAAAATAGTTCTTTCTACATACTATCAGATTCAAATCAAAATACGAAAATAAAAATCTAATCGAAATATAATACCTTGCAATAGATAAAAATGTTCGCCTTTGTTTCCACGATTGATCGCCTCACTTTGCAAAACGCTAGATCCAAAAATGCCAGATCAATCTCCTCTCGTTGAACTCTCAATACACGTTTCCATAAACGTATACTAATTATAGAATTGCTTAATATTTCCAATTAGAGGAAATTCCATTTTGGTTACGGTTCCTATTTTTTAGGGATTGAGAGATACAAATCTTACGACTGGAATTAGAGGCCCATTTTATCTCAAATGGGCACAGTGCCCTCTGGATAAAAATCCTTTATATATATATATATATATATATATATATATATATATATATATATATGAGGGCGGGGAGGCTGTTTTGAGTAACAGCCAACATGGCTGTTACACAAGGCAGTTTCCCCCCCCTTATTTATTTTTTTTTTCAAATTTTTTTTCATGTATATTCATCTATATATCCCTCCTACATGTCATTCAAATTTTGTGAGAAACAAAGACTCGTAAGCCCTCCATCTAGAAGGGGTAGATTACAACAAAATTTCAGGCCGTTGAAAATTACACGGTCTAGATGGAGGGCTTAGAAGTCTTTGTTTCTCGCGAAATTTGAATGACATGTAGGATGGATATATAGATGAATATACATGGAAAAAAATTTGAAAAAAAAATAAAAAAATGGGGGAAACTGGTCCGTGTAACAGCCAACTTGGCTGTTACACAGAACAGCTTCCCTTTTCTGTATATATATATATATATAGGGCCCTTCCAATGAGGTGCACCTTTCCTGGGTGTATGGAAAGCCCATCACGAGATCCGTTAGATCTCGATCTAGCGGTTCTTCATCCAAAAGGATATTTTAGTCCATACATTTCCGTTTTAAATTTGAATTTAATTTCGAATTTGGAATTTATTTCGTCTTTATATTTTTCCATTTTTAGCGTGTCTGATTTGGTATTTTTTTTTGCCTTTTAGTTGTTGAATTTTCGCCAACATGGTAGCATTTTCGCGCAATGTAGAATAGCAGGTTTCTTTGTAAAATTCCGCTTGATATTGTAAAACTGCATCCTGCATTGTAAAATAAAATCACAATTAGTAATATTAATATTATAATAATTGTAATTTTGATAACACTATTGTAAAAGATCATGGATGTTTTGTAAAATTTGTATGAAGATTGTAAATCCATCAGATCCTATTATGTGCGTTTTTCATAAATGCCAAGCATCTTTGTAAAATTCGAATCCCTGTTGTAATTTTGCATCCTGCATTGTATAATAAGATCACAATTAGTAAAAAAATGATAATGCACTTGTAAAATACGATCTGAGATTGTAAAAAAAACTCGAGATTGCAAAACAATCTCAGATTGCAAAATATGTCATTTATATTGTAAAAATACGATCTGGATTGTAAAAAAATACTCAAGATTGCAAAATAGGTCATTATATTGTAAAAACCTGGGCATGCCCTCCATCTCCAGCATCCTCTCTACCCGCACCTCCTCCGCCCTTCTCCTCCATGACCCACCTCCTCCATGCACGTCCTCCTCCGCCCACACACCTCCATTCACGCACTCCTTCAACCGTCTCCTCCATGATCCACCTCCTCCACGCTTATAAATGTAAAAAAACAGTCTGAAATTTGTAAAAAGATGATATGCTATTGTAAAATACGATCTGAGATTGTAAAAAAAAACTCGAGATTGCAAAATAGGTCATTATATTGTAAAAACCTGGGCACGCCCTCCATCTCCAGCATCCTCTCTACCCGCACCTCCTCCGCCCTTCTCCTCCATGACCCACCTCCTCCATGCACGTCCTCCTCCACCCACACACCTCCATTCACGCACTCCTTCAACCTTCTCCTCCCTCCCCTCCCCACTTACCTTCACATCCACCAGCACGATCTTCGACGTTTGAACCTGTGGAATCGACCAGCCTCCTCCCACATGCCGTCATCGATGATCTTCGCGACGTAGGTGAACGTGATCTGTTGGGGAGGCGATGGAGGACGTCGGAGCAGCCTCCTCCCACATGCCGTCGTCGAGAGAGAGACAGGAGAGAGAGTCGTCGTCGAGAGAGAGAGACAGGAGAGAGAGAGAGAGAGATGTGAGATAATTAAGGAGATATTTTGTTGCATTCTAAATATAGAATATATCAAAATGACCATAATGGGTTTTTCGACATTTAAAAAATATAGATAGCGAGCCACTAATGATTACCATCAGATTGACTACGGATGGTTAGGATGGTGGGCTTTCCATGCACCCAGGAAAGGTGCACCTCATTGGAAATATCTCCTATATATATATATGTGTGTGTGTGTGTGTGTGTGTGTGTGTGTGTGTGTGTGTGTGTGGGTGCGTGCGTGCGTGCGTGCGTGCGTGCGTGTGTGAGTGAGTGCGTGCGTGCGTGCGTGGTGCGTGTGTGTGTGGCTTGGAACATTGAAAGTTAGGTTTAAAAAAACTTCAACTCTAGAACTAAAAGAAAATATTGATGTATGTATGTCTAAGATTTAAACATGAATATCTAAATTGTGAGTGTGTGGTTATGTAAGTCTAAGATTTAAACATGAATATCTAAATTGTGTTTTTAGCTTAATAAATATAATAAGCTAGCATGTTTACGAAAAGATCCAAAAATAATAATATTTTCACTCATGTATAATAAAAAATTACCAAGAGTAGAACATACAAGTAGGGCATGCAAGATGTGGAATGTTCATATAGTTGACCAGACCTAGTGGTACACTATTGTTTTGAAACAAAGAACGCGCACAATAAATTACTTGCGACGCGTGGTACTCCGTTATCACCAGATAGATTTCGTGGCTAAAGATGTTACCATAACATGTTGTGCACAAATGAGGGGACTACGTTATGGTGGCAAACACCTTAAGTTATCGGTAAAGAGAATTGATTGCTTTTAAGCATGTAAATGTAAGCAACTGGATCCTTGAGAACGGTGTGCTTCACTTATATACATATTGAGAGTTTAGAGACTCGTTAATAAAAATATAAGAATTGAGAATAATATTGAAGAATTGATTGGGACAATGTACAACAAAATAAGCAATTCTCCATGAAATCTTCAATTTCCAGTTTTTTCTCAACTTCAGAGTTCATAAAATGTGAAGAGATACTTTAACATGAACTATCCCTAATGGAGACTAATGTAGGACCATATAAAAAGAAGAAGAAAAGATAAACACGCTAGGTATCCGCTCACTCTTATTCGGTGTATTTTGAGAGCCCAACATCATAGAGTTAGCAACCAACCATCCACTAGTCATTTATCCCGATCTCAGTAGTTCCTTCTCTATCTTTTTATTCTTTCTTTTTTAGCTTAACATATACGTAAGTTAATAAAATCGAGTTAATATTGTCAAGGGTTTTGTACATTTATGCCCCTTCGAGATTCAAAAATTACAGCTATGCCCCTTTTTTGCAATAATACATGTGCCTCTATATTTTTACAAAATTCACAGTTCTACCCTTCTATTAAGGTAAAACAGTGGCATAAGTGCAATTAAAAAAAGTACATAACTATAAATTTTGTAAGAGTATAGAGACACAAGTGTTATTGCAAAAATGGTAGAAGCATAACTGTAATTGCATAATATCCAAGGTAGGGGCACAATTGTAATTCCATGTAGGGGTTTGCTTGTCCAAGATTGGATGATTTGATAAATACTAATTGAATAAAGAATGTATTTTTATTTTCCTATACCTATGGATCCATACAAGTATGTGGTAATCTTTTCATTGTTTGTGTTAGAATGTTAGCCTTTAATATTGAATAAAGTTATGCTACACAACTATACATGAGAGGATCTGATGACCCGGAACTAAGGTCGTCACATGTACCAACTAGATAACACGGATTTGACACACATTTTAGCCACATGTTTAAAGCTTAAAACTTGTCATTCTTAAAAATTCCAACCAAAGGCAGCCAAAAGATACACTGAAGAAGGCCTAGCTTTCCCTTTGCCCACTGCAAGTAAAACAATACATTCTTTACACCATCCTCAGGCCATGTTCTCCTCTCAAACGTTTGTAGGTCGAAGTAGAGTAAAAAAATTTACATGCATGTGCAGAAGCTTTGTACTTCAAAAAAAATTGTTTTCCAGTACAAGAATATTTCTTTTTTTTCTATTTTAACCTACTATTTATCTATCTTCCCACTGATGAACTGAATCCACCTGCTCTACTTTATTTAGGATATGCACAGCATCAGAGGCCAGAGCTCCTTATTGTGGTTCCTTCAGTTCTCCTACCTCCTTCTCCCATCTGAGACCGCACATTTGCCGCCCAAATGGCACGATGAGATTATAATGCAAAACCTGCAATCAGTTCCATGCAGGATGTTAGGTCTGACAGATATGCTATTCAAGAGAGAAAAAAATGCGAAGAAACTATCTTCAAATTAAATGCACACCTTGCTACCTTCACAATAGTATATATAAATTTCAACTTTTTTGGGTTATACTAATTGGGTTCAGATAGTGCGTTCTCGGAAACGCCTATGGTAATGCCATGATTGCAAGATAAATTTGCTGAGAAAACAGTAGCACAGATAAGGATCTGAGAACTGTTGGTGGCTGCAACTATGTGTCTATCAGTACTAAATCTGGATGGTCCAGCATGTTATCAGAGATTGGGTATTCTATAGCTATACTATGGTCAGTGGTAACCTTATAGTTCACATGTTGGATTCGACGCAGACAATGAAATGGCATGGTGAAAAATAGTTCCAAATTTAATTACGTGAACACAGGTTAGGCTTTTCTAGACGATACTGACTGGTCTTGAGTTGCAAGTCTGTTCTTGGAACATAATTGTAGGTATCACTGTGAGCATTATCAACTAATGATGCACTGCAGACAGTTATACAGGAATTGCAAGCGATTTTTTATTGGGGATATCATGCCAGTCTTGTTCGTTCCAAATAAGGACCTCACAAAAGAACAATGAAATAAATCAGCTGCCAGCTCACCTTACTGTTTATGTCATTCATTTGTTTCTTCAACGTATCTATTCTCTGCAACCAATCTACATCATCATCGGATTTATCACCTTTTGATCTCTTCCCCCAGGTTCTTTTCAGGTTCGATCGCCAAGACTTGATCATGGCTCGTATTTCCTTGTTCAGTTCAACCCACTCAGGTGCACATCCATTTCTGGAGAGAATTCTGTACAAGGTGTCTTCGGCGGGATCTATGTGTGGATTGGTATCGAGCTTAAGAGGTTTTCCTTTCCCTGGTAGGTTTTCAAAGTGCCCTTCCTCCATTGCACGACATACTCTGTGCTCTACCACGTTCTCAATATCAGTCTCCGACCTGCCATTAAATGAACGAGATTGTGATGCAATGAACAGAAATAAGATGGCAAATAAATAAAAGACCACTGCTGGTATATGATGAATGTGACCATATAAAGGATGTCCAGTGTCAGTAGTGTGTGACAAATCCAGATGCACTTATATGTCTATAGATTCACGCATAGCTTCGCATCTGAATGATATCGAAAAAGGTGATTGTTTAAAATTTTTATATTAAGTATTAACTACTAAATCCAAAAGGGCTTTCATGACAACTGATATACTATGGGGTCCTCCTAAAGAACTTGATGACTGCTCTTTGTTTCCATTTCAGCTACCAAAGCAAGTACCTTTAGTTTCTGTTGAGTTATTATACTTATATGGGTAAACGAATCTTTGGATGAGAGACCGTTTACCCATCATTCTCTATATATTGTACTCATCCCTCCTCATTTGAAAACAGTTTTAGTGAAGAGTGCCCTAATCTCTAGTGAGGGAGATTAGGGATTGAGAGCCCCCGTGGTTTTTCCCTTTCCATAGGGTTTTCCACGTAAATCCGTGTCTCCGTTTTTGTGTGTGCTTAGTGCCTTTGATTCTAACATGGTATCAGAGCCTCGTTGAGGCATTTGAATGTGTTTTCTGCTGCTCAGAGTGCTGGAAATTGGTTTTACCGTACTGGATTTTGTCTTTTGGTGGTGATTTTTTATTTCTCTTATCGCCGATCAACCATATTGCATTGCGGCAACCACCCCACGCGTTGTGGAGTTGTTGTGAAGGTCTGAATACACCTGCAAGAGGTTGTTGCTGCTGCTGCTACAGTATTTTTTGGCGTCTAAAATTGATCCGAACTCCATTGGTGTTGTGAGGTAAGTTCCCTGGTTGTTGGGGGAACAACCCTTGGTGTGAGCTTTGTGCTCTTAAGTGCTGTTGTGGGCGTATAGCCCTTTTCTTGGGACTTTTTCTACCCCTCTTTTGCTGAAGAAAATTAGGTTGTTTATTGTTGTCCACCAAGTGTTCAAAAAAAAGCCACAAAGAGACTCGTTGAGATCTTCTGTGTTTCAAGTTCTTTGTGCTGAACTACTACTCCTATCAGTCCCCATTTCGACCGACTTCGGGCAGTGGCTCTTCTCTTCTTCCTCCAAGACCTCCAAGACCTTCATCCCTTGAGGTAAGCCAATTTATGATAAATCTTCTTCAAATTCAGTAATTTTTTTAGGGTTTTCACTAAATGGTTGTTGATATAGCTAGGCATGGTGTTTAATTTGAGAGATTTCCCCCAAAATAGGTGTAAATTTGGAGTAGAAATTTGGGGCTTTTGTGTTTTTTTTGCACAATAGTGCTAACTATGATCATTGTATCACAGATCTGAAGTTAACATGAACTAAAACATTGTTGGAGATTATTTTCTTGGATCTATGTTAGAAGAAATTGGGGGTTTTGAAGTTTAATGTGGAACAATAATGAGTTGTGGTGTTATATATTCGGATCTTGTGTTTTGGAAGTATAAATCATAGTTTGGAAATTGTTTTGGATTAATAAAAATTAAAAATATATAAAATCCGAAAATGATTTGTTAAATATTTACGTTTTTGTTCATATTTTGTGTCAATAATGTAGTCTTTCATGAAATTGGTCCCCTAATTTGTAGATCTAAGATCCTAATGTATAGATCCAAGGTTTTTTTCTGTAAATAAGAACAGTAGGTGTTGGAAAAATTAAATATATAATAATTCCGAAATTAAAAAATAAAATAATTTGCATATTCATAAGTAGTTGCATTGTAATGCCAACTTAATGTTTGTTCTTGATTTTCCTCGCAGATTTCGACGTTCATACATGGCACATTCTGCGACCTTCTGGTTTCGATTCCGGTTCTTCATTTGGATATTCACCATGGCACATTCTGCTTCCGGTTCTGGATCTGATAGTTCTGATGATCAGAGGGAAGAATTCAGTGGGGACATTGGGTGGAGGTATGCGTCCGCTCCTGATGGAAATAAGGCGAAGCCGCAATGCAATTTCTGTGGGAAGAAGTTGGGAGGAGGCGGGATCACAAGGATGAAGCAACATCTTGTTGGCAACAACAAGAATGTTGCCAAGTGCACGCGTTGTCCCAAAGATGTGAGGGACAAGGTCAAGGCGAGCTTGGACGGAAAGAAGGAAAAGGAGACGGAGAGAGTAAGAAGGGAAGAACAAATGAAGGAGTTCATGTTCGAGAAAGAATTCAACGTCCTTTCTGATTCAGATGACGATGATTTTGTGTACCCCGCCGACATTCAGACTGCATCAGAGAGGAGGGCATACAGAAGGGCTACACAAGAATCATTGAGGAGCGAGTTCGAGAGGAGAGAACTTGGTGGTGCACGGGGCGGCTTCTATGGTGCAGGTGGGAGTGGGAGTGGTTCTGGAGGCGCACCAGTACCACCACCCACTAAGAAACACAAGGGGAAGGGAATTGAGCCCTTCTTAACGAGGAGCGGATCCATGCAATACAAGGCAAGCAAGGATCCGAGGCAGAAAACAGTGAAGGGAATGTTCACCAATGCACGAGAAAGGGTAAGAAAAGCCATCAGCAAGCTCTTCTTTGGGGAGAGCATTCCTGCCAACATTGCAAGTGGGCCATTCCTACAGCATGCCGTTGATGAGATCGCTGCAGCGGGAACGGGAGTGAAGGCTCCTACATCCTACGAGATCATGAACAAATATCTTGGGATGGAGAAAGAGGAGATGAATGAGTACATCGCCGAGTTGAGGAGGAGATGGCCAGAGTATGGCGTGACATTGATGTGCGATGGGTGGACGAGCTACACAAGGAAGCAGATCATCAACTTCCTTGTTTACTGCGATGGGAAGACAATTTTCTTGAAATCTGTTGATGCATCTGAGCATGTGAAGGATCACAGGTACCTTCTGAAGTTGATGAAGGACGTTATAAAGGAGGTTGGGAAAGAGCACATTGTGCAAATTGTGACAGATAACGGCAGCAACTTCAAAAAGGCTGGTGAAACAATTATGAAGTCCAGCAGCTACGGAATTTTCTGGACACCGTGTGCTGCGCATTGCATTGACTTGATCCTTAAGGATTTCAGCAAGAGGAAGCTCGTCTCAAGGGTGGTGGAGAAAGCACGAACGATCACCACATTCATATACAACCACAGCAAAGTGTTGGCACTAATGAGGCGAATGTGCAATGGGGAGTTGGTGAGGCCTGGCATTACACGCTTTGCAACCAATTTTATAGCGTTGCAAAGCCTCAAGCAACATAAGACGGGTTTGAAAACCATGTGTTGCCAGGGTGAGTGGTTCGAGATACCTGAAGCTCGGACTGAAGGAGGACGGCAAGTGGAGATATTGATCAATGATATCTCCTTTTGGGATGACGTGACTCGGGTCACGAGGATCATGGATTCAGTGGTATCTGCATTGCGGATCGTGGATGGCGACAAGAAGCCCACCATGGGAGTCATCTACGAGGCAATGCGCTGCATGAGAGAGAAGGTCCGAGAAGCGGTTGGGAAGGGATCAAAAGCATGGTTGGACATCATAGACGAGCGATGGTCTAAGATGCTCTCGCATCCTCTTCACAAGGCCGGTATGTATTATGTAAAAAAGGTTTTTTTTCCAATCATTTAAATTTTTATAGTTGGACATCATAAATGAGCTTGTTCGTGAATTTCTGTGCAGCTTATTACTTCAATCCTAAGTACCACTACAAGAATGGACTTGGTACAAATGGTGACCTTCTCTCAGCCGTACAGATTGTGGTGGAAAAGCTCGTCAAGGACGAGAAGTTGCAGAGCATGTGCATGAATGAGGTACTAATATCCTCACTTTCTACCTATATTTTGACTTTTGAGTCACAAGATATTTGGGTTGAACCTATTTGTGCGTTGTGAAGGTTAAGTATTACCGAGATGCATTGGGTTCCTTTGGTCGGATTACTGCGGTCAACGGTCGTGGCAATACTCTTCCTGGTAGGGACGGAGGCAAATAAACCCATTACTTGTGTTGATTTTGTGTACATTTATTTGTACTTATGATTTCTGTCTTTTCCTTTTTTTGCAGCCGAATGGTGGATGTTATACGGGATGGAAGCTCCCAACCTTCGAAGTGTGGCAGTGAAAGTGTTGTCTCAAACCGCATCTGCTGGCGGTTGTGAGAGGAACTGGAGCACGTTCAATTTGATACATTCGAAGAGAAGGAACAGGTTGGGAGAAAAGAAGCTCAATGACCTTGTCTTCGTGCATTACAACTTGAGGCTGAAATTGAAGCATGCAACGGAGGGACATGACAAAGATGACTATACGGACCCTATTGACCTTGCTTACATTTTCAAAATGCACGATGACGATGCTGATGAGGACGTTCTCCAGAGGTGGATGGATTCCAATGGTGCCCCAGTTCTCGATCAGCCAGGTGGAAGACCGAATGAGAACATCAGCCAACAAATGGGAGCAGACGTTGGTGACTTTTTGGCCAGATCCGGGCGGATTACAGACCCTGTTGGAGGGTTGGAGGGCGAGATTGATGCAGCTGTTGATGAAATTCTCTCCAGTAGCTCCAAATCCAAGTCACAATCAAAGGATGACAGTGGAGATGATGATGATGACGATGTTGGTCGTGCTGGACCTGGTGGTGGTGGAGAGTCAAACTCAGGTGGGTCAGGAGGGAGTGGTCATGGGCCACAAGCTACCAGACTTGAGGAAGGCCTACAAGCAGGACGTGAGTATATGGAGAGACAACGGAACACACACGGACAATTTGTTCCAAGTCCGAGTCCAGGGCCTACGGATTACGAGTACGGTCGAGGCCAGCGTCCCACCGACAGCTACATGGAAGATTTGACATCATCTGTAGGTTCTTTGAGCTTCATGGATATCGACAGCCCATATCGCGGAGGAGCACAAAGTCCTTTAGGCGGATATGGATCGTCGCACGATGAGAGATCATTTGGCGTCTTCCCGGAATACTTTCAAGCTCCTCCTCCAGGACCTCCTCCTCCTCCTCCTCAGTACGCACCACCAGCATATTCATATGGTTACAGTGGATATGGGGGATACAGTAGCGGAGACAACTACCAAAGTAGCCAACCTGAGCAGAGCCAGGGCAGTTTCTTTGGGGGTGACAGCTACGGTTTCTTTCCTGACTACTACACGGCAGTTCCTCCTCCGCCTCCGCAGAGATCTTCTCCTACTCCGTCGTCGTCGTCCCGAGGATCTCAGGGCAGTAGTTCGCAGCAGCCTCGTCGTGCCACTCGTGATACCGGATCCAGTGCTGCTTATCCTCGACTCGGGATGCTCATAGGCATCGATGACCACCAGTACAGGCAGTATGTCATGGATTACAAGGCCATGTACTCGTACATGACATGGGAGAACTACTGCGAGTTTATAGAATCTGCGATGCGCTATGAGAGACAGCAAGGAAGGGGGGGGCATTCAGATCCACCACGAAACTCCTGGTTCTGACCAAAACATGTCACCAGGGCAGGTACTATATTTTAATCTTTACTCTCTTTTATTGCATTTATCAGAAATATGCATGTTCTTAATAATTTTAACTTGTTGTAAGTTGTATTGTATTTGTAAGACTAGACTATTACTCTTGTTTATTACGTATTAACAATGTTACAACTTACAACCATGGTTTCAACTTTTATATATTAACTGTTTTATGAGATTTCGGTCGAGATAGGTTGTAATAGAGGGGTGGAGATCCTCAATTGCAATGATATGGATAAAATATGGGTCATTTCGACCCCATATCGATCGAGACATGTTGCTTGGGTTCCAACAATATGTCCACCGATATGACCGATATGGCCGATATGACCGATATGTCTATATATAGGGTATAGATGACCAATTTGTGTGAAATAAATGTGTATTTGTATGTTATTTACTGTTCTAATAACTTGGAATATCGAAATTTTCAAAAAAAATGGAAAAAAAATCGGGTTTTTTAGCCTTTTTCGACGTTTCCACCGAAATCGTCGAAATTTCCCGAAATTTCGGCGAAATTTCGGTATTGGACCTCACCGAAACGATATCGAAATCGAAATTTCGAACCTTGTATTGTACTCAAGGTGTATGATTAAATGTCTGTGAGAGATAGTCAAATTCTAAAGGCTACGAATTTTCTGGTGAATGATCCCATGATGCTTGGAGCATCCACAGAACCCGACTCGACAAAGGATACCATTATGGAGTTGCAGTCCTTCTTGAAGAAATCATTTACGAAAGAACATGTCTCCTTGCAATAGACAGACAATGGTTCAGCTTTTAATATGAGGAGAACTAGCAATGCTTGCTCTACCAAATCTGAGTGGATTATTGACAGTGGTGCTTCCGATCACATGACAGGTGATCATAGAATGTTTCATGATTACAAGTCATCGTCTGGAAGAGAGAAAGTTACAGTTGCAAATGGGTCTCCAGCTACTGTTGCTGGAAAAGGAACGATTTCTGGTGTTGATCGTTTCCTCCTTACTGATGCACTTCACGTCCCCGATTTCCCAATAAATCCTTTGTCAGTCAGTAAGATTACTAAAGAATTGCACTGCAGGCTGAATTTTGATCACAATTCGTGTGTTTTAGAAGACTTACAGACGGGGAAGAAGATTGGGATTGGATTAGTTGAGGATGAATTATATCGTCTTCCAGCTCGAGTGGGTCAAGCCCTTACATCTGTGATGAAAGCTCGCTTTGAAAAGGAAAATTCTACTTTAGTACGAAAATGGCATGAGTGTCTTGGTCATATCAATTTTTCTTCTCTACATAAGTTGATGCCTGAGATTTTCTCTGGATTGTCTGAAGATGATTTGCAATGCGAGGTTTGCCAATTTGCAAAGCAAACACGAACTACATTTCCTGCATCTACTGGTAAATCTACTTATGCATTCGAAGGTGCATTCTGATGTTTGGGGTCCGTCAAGTGTGAAGAGCATGGGTGGTCATATGTATTACATCTCTTTTATTGACGATTTTTCACGGAGTACTTATGTGTACCTTTTAAAACATAGAAGTGAAGTTCCTGCTGTTGTAAAGAACTTTATAAATATGGTAAGCACTCAGTATGTAACAAGAATAAGAACTCTCAGGACTGATAATGCCAAGGAGTACATGGAAAGTTCCCTACATGCTTTTCTTGATGAGAAGGATATCATCCATGAAACCTCATGTAGTTACACGCCGCAACAGAATGGGATAGCTGAAAGAAAAAATCGTCATTTATTGAATGTCACAAGAGCACTCCTACTCCAATGATATGTGCCAAAGAATTTTTGGGGAGAAGCCGTCTTGATAGCTGCCTATCTAATCAATAGGACACCATCTGCCGTAATCGGAAAGAGAACTCCTTTCTCTATCATCCATCCAGATACCTCTCCCTTCAGTTTGGACCCACGGGTTTTTGGATGTGTCTGCTTTCTTCACAATTCTGGACCAGGTTGGCGTAAGTTGGATCCAAGAGCCACGAAATGCATCTTTCTTGGGTATTCTGGAACTCAAAAAGGATACAAATGTTATGACCTCGTGGCACGTCGTCTTCATGTAAGTAAGGATGTTACTTTCTTCGAGAGTGAGTCCTACTTCTCTAAGAGATTTCCTCAAGAGGAGTTTGTGAGTACAAATATTGAGAAAAATGAGAATGGGATTTACTTTCTTGATGACATGCCAGAGACTATCCATGTGGGGGAGAATAATGAACAAGATAAAGACAAGGACAGTGAAAATGCATGCAGATTTGGACAGACTAATAGCAGACGAAAGGGATCAAATAAAGTGGTAGAAGTTGAAGAAGAGATGATACCGAACCAGGGTGTCAACTTTTCCTCTGACCATGACGTCAACCCTTTCATGGGTGATTTTGGCCATGAAAGCCCTACAAGTGTTTCTCTCCCTCCTGATATTCATACTGATAATGTCAACCCTTTACTGGATGAGCGTCCCATTGCTATGAGAAAATCTACTAGAACTGTTCGAGCCTCTACTCGTTATCCAGTGGAGGATTTTGTTGCTTATACCAATATGAGTTCAAGATATAAATGCTTTATTATCTCTCTAGATGCTCATCATGTTCCCAAAAATTTTGATGAAGCCAAAAAGGATCTGAAATGGAGTAATGCTATGAAGGAAGAAATGGATGCCTTGGTTAAAAATAATACCTGGGATATTGTTGATGCGCCTATAGGTGTTCACCTTGTTGGTTCTAAATGGGTCTATGCAATAAAATATGATGCGGACGGGAATGTTGGCAGGTTCAAAGCTCGGCTTGTGGCTAGAGGATACAACCAGAACTATGGGATTGACTACCTGGAAACATTTGCTCATGTTGCCAAGATGAATACGATCAGGGTTGTTATTTGTCTAGCAACCCATTTTTCCTGGAAAATGTATCAGTTAGATGTGAAAAATGCTTTCTTGAATGGTGATCTTAAAGAAGATGTGTATATGAAAATGCCACATGGGTTTGAAAAGGACAACAAGTGTTGCAAACTAAAAAGGTCTTTATATGGATTAAAGCAGTCACCAAGAGCTTGGTTTGAACGTCTCCGTGTGGTTATGATTAAGAATGGATATATCCAAGTGAATGGAGACCACACCTTGTTTATAAGGAGGAATGACGAAAAAAGATCTATTCTTTTAGTATATGTCAATGACATGATCCTTACAGGTGATGATGAAGAAGAAATTTCCAGGATAAAGAAAATACTTGCAGGTGAATTTGAATTGAAAGACTTGGGGAAGTTAAAGTACTTCCTAGGCATTGAGATGGCTCGATCTCCAGGAGGTATGTGTCTAAGTCAACAAAAATAAGCTCTGGACTTATTGAAAGATTGTGGCATGTTGGGATGCAAGCCTACTACTAATCCTATTGAGGCAAACCATAAACTGAATAAAGAGGATGGTGACCTTCTTGATGATGCAGGAAAGGGTAGGTATCAAAGATTGGTGGGAAAGTTGATCTATCTTACCCTTACTAGATCGGATATTACATATGCTGTAAATGTGGTGAGTCAATTCATGCATGCTCTTACTACCTCTCATGCTAATGCGGTAAATAGAATTCTATGCTACATAAAAGGGTCATCGGGAAAAGGTCTTATGTTCAAAAAGAATCATGAGGTCACTATTGAAGGATACACTGATGCTGATTGGGCTGGTTCCATTGATTACAGAAGATCCACCTCAAGTTATGCGGTATATTTGTGCGGAAATTTGGTTATTTGGAGAAGTAAAAAGCAGAATGTGGTTTCAAGATCAAGTGCCGAAGAGGAATACCGAGCTCTTGCCAATGGCATTACAGAAATTCTATGGCTAAAAATTTTGCTCCATGACTTGGGAATCAAAGTTAGTATGCCAATGCAGATGTTTTGTGACAACAAGGCTGCAATAAATTTGGCCAACAATCCCGTAATGCATGACAGAACGAAGCATTTGGAGATTGATAGACACTTCATCCGTGAGAAGATTGATGATGGACTGTTGTGTCTGCCTTACCTGAAATCTACTGATCAGGTTGTTGATCTCTTCACAAAGGGGCTGCCTACGGTACAATTTGAGTTGAATGTAGGCAAGTTGGGTATGGTGGACATGTATGCCCAACTTGAGGGGGGGTGTTGAGTTATTATACTTATATGGGTAAACGGATCTTTGGATGAGAGACCGTTTACCCATCCTTCTCTATATATTGTACTATCCCTCCTCATTTGAAAACAGTTTTAGTTAAGAGTGCCCTAATCTCTAGTGAGGGAGATTAGGGATTGAGAGCTCCCGTGGTTTTTCCCTCTCCGTAGGGTTTTCCACGTAAATCCGTGTCTCCATTTTTGTGTGTGCTTAGTGCCTTTGATTCTACCAGTTTCATATGAACGCAAAACGTCCAAAGCAATCTACAATTTATATAGAGATTTATAATACTTGAATTCTATTAATAATATCCGAATCAAGAGTTGCTACAGCAACTTGACCTCACTTTACCTGGGAAAAAAATCACTGGCTTCTCAACAAATTTTCTTTTGCTTTGTAAAAATAAGATTCTCAAAAGCTGGTGAAAATATCTCAAGATAGCAGGGCAAAAGCTTTGAAAGGTGTTGCTGATCTAAGGCACCCATGAGTGTTATTAGCTCCTCGGTTGTATTGAGATAAATGAAGTAGAAACTGTCAATCCCGTCTAGTAAAAAAAGTGTTAATGAGTGATTAAGCAGGATCCATATCTTACAAGGTATAACAAAAAATTGACTTAGCTGTTCCTCTTTTTTCATCATAGCATCATGAAACTAGACTATAGCTGGTATTGTTAGCATTCTTCATGATAGAATTCTTTCAAAAAAACCAAGAAATAGGAGACGAGCGGACAATAAGCTGCGCCGCTAGTTCTTTTTTAATTGCAAGGGTATTGTTAAATTTTTAATCATTGCCAATGCAGAAGCCTTTTGGATAACATAGCAAGTCTTTATACTAACAAAACTACATAGAAGGAAATATTCCCTATTATACTTAAACAGTATTAAAGTTAATGTTGTCAAGATAAGGCATTTACTTTAGGATGGTCAACCATGTAATAATGCAAGGGGTAGCTAAATGGAAAAAAAAGTCCTGGAAGATTAGATGAACCATAAGTATTGGACGGCATATGAACCAAATTACTTGATGCCTGCCTTTTAGCCTGGGTTTGGTCGATGTATTATCTAGCAAAAACCAAGATGTTTCGTCATTAATCTTTGTAGTAGTTGATTCGGTGAAGACATGATATGCTAGAGAGAGAAAAAAACATACAGACACATCTTGGCATATGAATGGACATTATAGTTTGATGGCTCCTGAAGATTTTCCTAGCTTTGATACATGCCCACAGCAACTAACAGCCATGTTCCATGCCAGAAACCAACCAAAGGAGTCCCATGGCATGCATACGAAAAATATCGGCATCTAATAATTATTTAGCACTAAAATACTGAACAAAGAGTAATCAATTTTGAGTTTGAACTCATTTTGTGCAGGAGATTTCAGCATCTATGCTGTACCATGCCCCATTATAGTTACCTTAATATTAATAACTAATAATAGTTGGCTTTACAGCTGCAAACCCAAAGGAAGCAAACTCACAATCTCCCAATTTCATCTATCAAATTCAGCCCACCATGATGAAATAGAAAATGAGTTCATCTAATGCATATACACACTGCATGGCTTCAGGAAGGCTTGGTCCATAATAAGAGTTTTTTTTGTCAGTATTGAAACCTGCACCAACTCTTCAATTCTTGCATTTAAGCTTAAAACAAAAACCTAATTACATAGAGATTGATGGGAGACAAGCAACAAACAGTGTCGCCAATTCCTTTTAGATGGCATATCCAATTCTTTGAAATACAATATCCATAGACCTGGAAACCATAACATTGGTACGCATTATTTTTTGGACTCTCTTAAGGAGCTCTAGAGCTTCAGTTGCCAAGAACCCAAAGGTGTCAAAACCGAAAGGGATGAAAACATGTTGATTGTCAATACGAGCCTTCTCATGTTTGGCAACTTTAGCTGAGGCAGCTTTCTGTGCAGCGCATCCTGCAATGAAATCACCTTTTATCGGACCAACCAATGGAGAAACTCCAGTCAAATCAATACATGCATGTTTTCCTCCAGCCCATCCAAAAATTAAAACATCTGTTGGTTTGAGTGTGGTTCTTCTCTCTTGTGGATTAGCCAAAAAATCACAGGTGCTTCTTTCTTTGAAGAAACCCCATCTTTTTTTTGAATAAGAAAGACGGGGGTGCCCTCCCAAGTCGGAAGTCACCACACCAACGCATCCATTGATCAGCGAGATTTTACATCAGTTGGATAACCAGAAATTGTACAGGGCATTACATTTGGCTAGTACATTTTCAAAATAAAACCGCTGGCCCTTGAAGATTGTATCATTCCTGACAAGCCAAATAGCCCAGAGCGCGGCTAAAGGCTTGGAGATATCACCGTATGACCCAATACCAACCGCCCGAATAGATCTCCAAAACTGCTCCGCATGGGATGCCCGAACCCACGAGAGCCCCAACGAGTCCCACACGCTGGCCGACGTCCTGCACCCAAAAAAGATGTGGTTCGCATCCTCCACGTCGTCCTCGCATCTGTCACACCTCGTATCCAATGCACCCAGCAACCTTCCTCTTCTCACTTTGTCACAGATCCGGTCCCTTCTTAGGCACCAAAGGAAGACCTTAACCCGAGTAGGGATCTTGGCCGCCCAAATCACCTTCAAGTCAGCACAAAGGACCTCGTCATGCTCCACCATCCCAGCAGTCAACTTCCTGTACGCATTTTTCACCGAGAACTTACCGTCTTCCCACGCAAAATGATCGGGGTCCCCGGACATCTCGTCGACAGGAGGAATCTCCGACAGCAACCGCAAAAAATCCTCCATCCTCTGATCCGAGAGAACATCAGCGAATCTAGTCGCCCACGACCCTGAGTCAGCCACCTCCGCCACCCGCGCCACCACGAAGAAACCCCATCTTGCTCGAGCACATAATAAAGGACATCTCTGACAAGATCGTGTCTATATTTAAAACCTGAAGTTCGTAGCAATCAACTGCATGCTCCCCAAAGGCGTCCATGCAAAATTTGTGGCATACTGGACATGGCTCATCAGATGGGAATAGAGGAATCATAAGGCGATATTTGAGAATTGCATTCCAAGGTCATCAATAGAAATAGCTAGAAGGAAATATTGAGCATGTTTAGATTGCAAACTTCAAAAACTTGCCTTTTGTCTAGCAGTCATGTCAAACTCAACTTCAATTTCTTTAACAATTTTGCTAAGAAGGGAACTCGTCAAAGCATTATGGGCTTTAGGGGGGACGGTATCCTTGTTAGCAAAACAAGTAAGATCTAGTGATGGAAGTGTGACACGTAGGCCCTCCAAGGCATCTAGAAAATCAGAATCCATATCATATATCCCACTGTCTCGTAAAATATGGTCTTAGAGTACCCAAGATTGAGCTCTAGAAGCCATAAAAGCATATGAAGAAGCCTCAATAGCGGAGTGCAGACCTAAGCCATCAATCCTAATGGGTAAGGACGCCACCCATCATTGAATGTCGCCAAAGAAAGGACCTCCACAAACTACAATATCCCCAATAGCTCCACATAGCCCTTTGTCAAAACATATAGTGGCTTGCTCCGTGTGTGCAAGTTCACATGTCCTTACGCCGTACATGAGTTTGGTTGAACCCATAGAAGATCGCAATAAAAGAAACTCACTTCTTCTTCCAGTTGTAGAGATAATTATATAGTCAGTGTATCGTTTATTCTAATTTTTATTTTCCTGATAACCTCTATGTAATTTACCCATGGGCATGGAAGGCCGTATCCCGATATATCGGCGATATATTGCCGATATATCGATATCGACATGGGACCGATATCGAAATCGATATATCGATATATCCAATTTCAGGCATTTTCTTCAGGAAAATTCCAAGATATAGCGATATATCGGCGATATATCACCGATATATCGGCGATATATCGATATCGACACGATATCGAAACGATATCGATATCGATATGTCCTTCCATGCCCATGGGTCCTCTCTATATAAGAGAGCCTAGGGTTCTATGGAATAACATATTGCTCTTTTCCACCAACATGGTATTAGAGTCAAAACCCTAACCCTAAACCCCAACCCTTCCACCTCCCCCCCTTCCTCCTTCAGCGCCGCCCACCACCTCTCTCCTCTCCTTCTCCCACCGTCGAGCCCTAGAGGCGTTGCCGCCCCCTCTCTTGTTCTCCCTCCCGCTGCCGCCCTCTCACGTTCTCCCTCTCGCTGTCGAGTCGCCACCGCCAGGGCCTCCACCGCTGACCATATCTCCACCGTAGGGGACCTCCACCGCCGGGTCCCCTCCTCCAACGTCGGCGCCTTCTTCTTCCGTCGAGCCCTCTCTCCCCATGGATTTGAGTGTGTAACGTCTACATATGCACTCAAATCCTGTCCAATTTATGTAGACACTTCTTCGTTGGTCTACGGATCCTAGTTCTTCGTCTCCGGTGTCATGTCAGATAACAAAGTTGATATGCCCTCCATAGGCGCGTTCAAAGGTCCCGCGCCAATAGTCAAGATGGATGGGACGAATTATGAGCTTTGGACGATGCAGTTCATGAGCCTCATGAAGTCGAACGGTAAGAAACACATTCTTACCAAGGAAGAACCGGCAGCGAAGACTGGGATCTATGCCTCCTGGGAGGCTGATGATTCTTATGCCAAGGTCTGGCTCTCAGGCACGTTGACGATGGAGATTGCGAATGATGTTCTCCATCAACCCACCTCTAAGGCGACTTGGCAGCCACTTATTCGCAGGTGCGAAATGAGACGAAGATGTTACAGCTTCAGCATGACAAATTCACTGTGAAGCAGAATGGTCGGCTACTGCATTCCTTGTATACATCCCTAAGGGAGATGTTTGAGAAGCTCTACAGTACTATACCTCACGGCTACCCCTAAGCAGCAGAAGATTTTCCGGAAAGTTACCATGGTGGAGGTACTGCTCGCGGCTTTTGATCCTGAGTATGATGCAGCCCGCTCTCGGATACTTGCTGACGCTACCATTCCTCCTATAGAGGAACGTTACCGGAGGCTTAGCCGCATCTCTGTCTCTTCCAGTACTACTACTCCACCTCCTTCGGCGATGGTTGTGTCGCGAGGGAGAGGTGGTCGGTCTTCATTTCGTGGACGTGGACCTCGTGGTCGAGGAGGTCGCTTTCGCCAACCATGCACTTTCTGTCATCGCACAGGTCACTCCGAGGATACATGCTATTCTAAGCATGGGTTTCTAGCATCGGCATGCGTAGCTGAGCATGTTGCATCTCCATCGGCATCCAATTCAGATCACAGGTTTGAGGAGCTTGTGACGCGATTGCGTGATATTATACCTCAAGCATCTACAGATTCCCCAGGTGGTTCTTCAGATATTGCTGCTTCAGCATTTGCCGGTACTTCTGCCTCTGCCAGCACCTCAGGTAGTACTTCTGCTTTTACATCCAGTCATAATATCTCAGATTGGATTATAGACTATGGTGCAACCCATCATTGTTGTCGTGATAGAGATAGACTTGAGTCTTACAGAGACATTCCACCAGGACGGTCAGTGATCATAGCTGATGGGACTCATTCCCCCATCGTTGGACAGGGGGAGATTACCTTGTCACCTTCCATGCATTTACAGAGTGTTCTGCATGCCCCTGATTTTTCCATAAATCTACTGTCTATTAGTCAGATTACGAAGGATTTGCACTGTCGCGCTATATTTGACCCATCTTCTATTATTTTTCAGGACAAACTAATGGGCAGGGTGATTGGTTGTGGCACTGAGCAGGATGGTCTCTATCGTCTGGTCCGGAATTCCTAAGTTGGCGTCTACTCCTACTCAGTCAGATCAGTCTCTCCGTACACCTGGCATCTTCGCTTTGGTCACCTCCCGCTTCAGAAGATGCGTCATCTCTTGCCTCATATCTCTCCCAATTCCTCTCTTCGGTGTGAAGCCTGACAGTTGGGAAAGCATCATCGAGATAGCTTCCCTAGTCGTCAGTGTCGGAGCAGTAGCTCCCCTTTTGAGTTATTTCATGTTGATATTTGGGGTCCGAGTCGTGTTCCTGATCATCAGGGATACAGGTTCTAACTTGTAGTAGTTGATGATTTTTCTCGTGTGTCGTGGGTCTTTCTATTAAAGAATAAATCTGAAGCAGGAGATGTTATTCAAAATCTTATAATTGAAGTGCAGAATGTTTTTTCATCTTATGTCAAATATGTTCGTACAGACAATGCGTTGGAATTTTGCACTCGCTCTCTCTCCCATTTCTTCTCGTCCAGAGGAATTATTCATCAAACCACGTGTGCTTACACATCTCAACAGAATGGGGTGGCAGAGTGAAAACACTGTCATCTCCTTGATATTACTCGAACCCCGCATATCCAGAGTTGTGCATCTATCTCCGTTTGGGGGATGATGTTCTTACGGCCTATTACCTTGTGAATCGTATGTCGTCCTCTGTACTCGGTGAGAAAATTCCTCTTTCTATTATTTTTCTGGACAGGGAATTATTTTCCCTTACCCCTCGTGTCTTTGGTGATGTTGCTTTCGTTCACCAGTTATCTCCTGGACTTGACAAACTCTCACTTAGAGATGTCAAGTGTGTTTTTGTGGGCTACTCTCGGACCCAGAAGGGGTACCGTTGTTATGATCTGGTCAACAAGAAATACTTTGTCAGTGTTGATGTGACAATTTTTGAGTCAGTTATGTACTTCTCACCTGCAGGTGACAGGTTGGCCTCCTCTACATCTAATGCCGACGTGTATGTTCCTCCGCCTCCTAGTGTGAGTCCACATCTGTCCATTCCTATCCCGGTCGTCACGCCAACGTCACCCCCAAAACCACCACCACAACCACCTATCATGCCATTACCTAAATACTATACGCGTCAGTCAGGTCC
Source organism: Ottelia alismoides (assembly GCA_037367405.1). Taxonomy (NCBI): domain Eukaryota; kingdom Viridiplantae; phylum Streptophyta; class Magnoliopsida; order Alismatales; family Hydrocharitaceae; genus Ottelia; species Ottelia alismoides. The sequence continues at coordinate 95,439 of JAZKJV010002816.1, forward strand.
TGCTCAAGCTGCACGTCAATCATCTATCACGCCTCAGGTATGTTCAGATGTTATTACTAACGATGGGTCGGATAGTGTGCCTGCGTAGGATTCTTCTTTGCAGGAGGAATGTACACCGACGAGTGGAATGGATGATGATCTTGATGTTCCTATTGCTCTTCGGAAGTAGAAACGTACTTGTGCATCTTACCCCATTGCTTCTTAGGTTTCCTTTCACCGTCTCACAGGAGACTTCCAGAAATTTGTTGTGGCTTTGTCTTCCGTAGAAGTACCACGGAATTACCAGGATGCTATGAAGATAGACTGCTGGAGGTTGGCTATGGAAGAAGAGATGGCAGCTTTACAGTCACGAGGTACATGGAGCTTGGTTCCCGCTCACTCAGGCGCATCTATTGTTAGCAGCAAATGGGTATTCACAGTAAAGTACCGCGCAGATGGGAGCCTTGACCGATACAAGGCATGGCTAGTGGCGAGGGGCTTCACTCAGACATATGGTGTAGATTACACGGATACATGCTCTCCAGTGGCTCGTCACTCTACTCTTCGCATTCTTCTATCTGTTGCTGCGGTACATGACTGGTCCATATTCCAACTTGATGTCAAAAATGCATTCTTGTATGGCGATCTGCAGGAAGAAGTCTACATGCAGCAGCCACCGGGGTTTGCTGCTGAGGGGAGAATCATATAGTATGTAGACTTCATAAGGCGATATATGGCCTTATACAGAGCCCAAGGGCGTGGTTCCAAAAGCTGTCCAATCTAATTGAACGACAGGGATTCAAAAGATCAAATGTGGATCACTCGTTGTTCATTCAGAAGACTTCTAGAGGTACGGTTGTCATCATGGTATATGTTGATGATATTTTGGTTACAGGAGATGATGCTCAGGGAATAGAGATGGCAAAAGCATTTTTGGGCCGTCATTTTGTCACGAAGGATCATGGTACCCTACGATACTTTCTAGGGCTAGAGTTTGCCAGGAATGCACAGGATCTTGTGATGACCCAAAGGAAATATATTACAGATTTGCTGGTTGAAATGGGCATGGTTGGATGTAGACCCTCGAGTACTCCTATGGATCCAAGTATGAAATTATATGATAACGATACTGAGGAGTTTGACAGGAGAAGATATAGAGAAATGGTGGGTAAGCTTCTTTACATCACTATAACTCGACCTGATATTGCCTTTGCAGTAAGTCGAGTGAGCCAGTTTATGGAACAACCAAGACAGATACATATGGATGCCATATATGTGATACTAAGGTATCTGAAGTCTTCTCCAAGCTCAGGATTGCTGTTTAGAAAGGACACAGATTTATCCATTTCGGCATGTGCAGATGCAGACTATGCAGGATGTCCTAAGGATAGAAAGTCTACTTCAGGCTTTGCAGTTTTTGTGGGCAGCTCTCTGCTTTCTTGGAAAAGCAAGAAACAAACTGTTGTGGCTAGATCTAGTGTTGAATCTTGTTAGAGAATATTCTTTGTGGCTATTTATTAAGAGAATATTCTATGGAGAATATCCTATAGAATATTCTCCCTTGAGCACCTATATAAGGATCGCCACACCCCCTGTACTCATTGAGAAATTCCAATAGAATATCCGCCCCTTTGAGGGCTTCTCCCGTGGTTTCATCCCGCTCCTTACGGAGTGGGTTCCACATAAATCTCTGTGTTCTTCATGATTATTATTCTTATTTTATCGATTCCGCTTCCGCTTCTCTAATTTCAACATGGTATCAGAGCGGGTTCGATTTTCAAGGAGTTCATGTTAATTGTTTATTTGAGATATGATTGAGAAGATCCAGTTTTTTCTTCTTGAAGTTTTGAAGATTATTGTATACAGATTTGTTCAAATCTATTTCCGAAGATCCGAATGCATCTAGGGCTTTTCTGAACCCTGATTTCTCCTGAGTAAAGTTCCAAGTGGTGATTCCTGTATCACGGCTCAACATCGTCGACACTGGTCAAGCCAATTATCTCCAGGCTGCATCGCGCCATGTAGCCTCACAACCTCGTTCTCCCTCCTGTGGAAATGGTCTCGCGCTACCCTACAACAGCCGCCTTCATCCAGGCGGTGTACTACTTCTCCACACGAAATCTCCTTGACCTGGAAGTATCCCAGAAGCAGCGGCCAAGCGGTGTCCTTCCGACTTCCCGACGGCGTGGAGCACCACCGACTGCCCTAACTCCACGCGTAGCCGCATCAGCAAGTCCTCCCAGCAGCGCCGCCCTCCCAGTATCGTGCACAAGACGGCGTTCCCACCTCCCACCATCTCTTCGACGGCGTAGAGGACCTCCCACGGGTGGCCAGAGCCCCTTACGACCACGCCTTTCCAGTTCTCGCATCCTTCCGCGCCAGCCACGGTGCCCTGGAGCCCCTCTATGACTCCGTGTACAACGCCGACGACGTGTACCCCCATCCAGGCGATCTGAAGCCCCTCTACGTCCCCGTGAACAGCACCCGGCGACGCGAGCCCCAGCCAAAACCTTCTAGCGGCGCAGCTCTCCCACACGCCTTCGCTCGAGCAGGCGTGATAGAACCCCAAAAGTGAGGGGGTGGCGTTCCCTCCATCTAGGGCTCCAGGCGCACACCGTTCAAGTCCTCCAGGTTGACGGCAGCAGAAGGTGGAAAGCCCTTAGCGGGGATGTTGGTAATACAAAAAGGGTTCCTACGATGGGAACCCTAAAGGGCGGGCTCGTTAAAAAATGTGTGCTTGGGCCCTGTTTGGGCCAAGGAAAAAAAAGGGGAGGGGTCCGATTATTAAATAAAAAAAATGACCCGATGGCCATTAAGTTAAAAAAAAGGGAAATGAGAGAAGAAAGTGCGGGCCCAACTGGACATGACGTGTAAAAAAAAATAGAAGAGAGGGAGCAGATCATTAAAAAAAGAGGTTGGTAAATGGCTTAAAAAAAAGGAAAAGCCGAAGAAAAAAAAAGTGTTGCAAAAGCCCAGAAAAAAATGGTGAACGGCTTAGTTGAAATTTTTTTTGATGGCTATAAAAAAAATGATGATATGAAACTAGCCAAAGAAAAATGTTGAGCCGGAAAAAAAATAAGATGGCTTATTTGATATCTTGTTTTCCCCATATTATCTTGTTTTCTCCCAACTTGGTCGATGTTGGTCATTCCGACAAGTATGGGAGAAAGGGGGAGTCGGAACTAAATTCTTCAGAACATTTGCATGTCCACGACTGACAGACCAGATTTCTACAGATCATCCGTCTTCACCGAGCATCAACTTCTTCGACAGGGCGCATACTTCTTCTTTTGCGACCCGACTACTATTCTGCACTGGACTTCTTCTGCAGCGATTCTTCTCCAGGCATGACAGAGATACGTTCCGGTGACCTGCAGGCACGACAGAGATACGTTCCGGTGACCTGATATCGCAGCGGTTCTACAGGCATGACAGAGATACGTTCCGATGTCCTGAAAGCCGCAGACCCGTCCTCGTGCGAGGTCTTCTACCAGCAGCAGACATATTCTTCTTGTGATATATTGGGTGAAGATGTGATGTATACTTTCTTCTTGTTGCAAGTTGCAGCTTTCTCAGCTCCAGCTTGAGGGGGAGTGTTAGAGAATATTCTTTGTGGCTATTTATTAAGAGAATATTCTATGGAGAATATCCTATAGAATATTCTCCCTTGAGCACCTATATAAGGATCGCCACACCCCCTGTACTCATTGAGAAATTCCAATAGAATATCCGCCCCTTTGAGGGCTTCTCCCGTGGTTTCATCCCGCTCCTTACGGAGTAGGGTTCCACGTAAATCTTCGTGTTCTTCATGATTATTATTCTTATTTTATCTATTTCGGCATGTGCAGATGCAGACTATGCAGGATGTCCTAAGGATAGAAAGTCTACTTCAGGCTTTGCAGTTTTTCTGGGCAGCTCTCTGCTTTCTTGGAAAAGCAAGAAACAAACTGTTGTGGCTAGATCTAGTGTTGAATCTGAATATAGGGCAATGGCACAAGCAAGCACGGAGATGATGTGGATTCGAGCTGTACTAGAAGACTTGCATATAAATGTACATCTACCCATGAAGCTACAGTGTGACAATCAAGATGCCTTGTTCATTGCCAATAATCATGCCTTTCATGAAAGAACAAAACATATTGAGATAGACTGCCACTACACTACAGATATGATCCAGAAGTGCATGATTTCTACTTAACATGTCAGCTTAGGGGAACATACTGCCGACATCTTCACCAAGCCATTGCTCAGAGGACCATTCCAGAGATGTTCTTCCAAGCTGAGTATGATTGATATCTATGCTCCATCTTGAGGGGGAGTGTAGAGATAATTATATAGTCAGTGTATCGTTTATTCTAATTTTTATTTTCCTGATATCCTACTATTTAATTACCCATGGGTTCTCTCTATATAAGAGAGCCTAGGGTTCTATGGAATAACATATTGCTCTTTTCCACCAACATCAGTTGAAGGGGCAAACTGATTCAGCACCCGCCTCTCCATATCAGACTGGAATTGCGAGTCCCGGAAAGATCATTGTGCAAAAACAAAAAGTGGCATTGTCCTCCTCAACCACGCGATCCTACAGCATGACCTACAGCAAATTTTCGATATAGCACCGCATCTTGCATCCTTCAAACAACAGTCGTGTAATTTCTAGTCTACCAACTGAGGCAGTCATCTCTTTACAAAAGCCAATTGCATCAATAGGATATCTTCAAATTTATCATCTAGAATTTCTTCAGGACTTCATGCGAATCTTTAAACTAAAAGGCTTGGGGTAATCAAAAATACATTCACACTAATCAACAGCTCGACATATTTCCTGAGTGGGATACTGTCTGTATGCCACACCAAGAATATAGATCTCACAAGATTCTGACTATTAACAAATTTCGTGGTATCCTTTTCCACGTAATCTAATTGCAATGAAATGCAACTTTTAAATAATGTTACGTAGGTGTCAGCAACGTAATACGAAGTCAAGCTTGACCTAGTAAACAAATTCATAAAAACAAACAAACAACCAGCTATTCTGTTATAATGTAAAATTAAATGTTTTTATTCAAAGCGAAATAGACATTCTCTCATGATTATTGGATCACGTACACTTCAGTTACATTTAGCTCTATCAAGAACACATCTTTTTTAAAAGCCAAATGATGACAATTAGAGAAAGTAACCATCAAAATACATTTAATATAACTTCATCAAAAAGCAAAAGTCATATCTCATTCTTTGCCATAGAGACCCCAACAAATAGAGACAGGAAGGTTAACGGAAGTACAGCACTTAACTATAAGAACCGGATACTAGACCTAAATTGTGCCCAAGAAGTCTGGCTATATTGCGTCTCGGTTCAGATAATGGTTAAGCCTAGTTGTTTGGATGCAAACAGATATAAACATATGCACATCTGACCTGCCATCACCATCATATATGTATCGTACATTTTGACTTATGTGTGTGTGTATATATATATATATATATTAAAATGAATGCGAATATAATTATCGCTTTAATATCTGCAAACATCTCACCGCTACTAAGAAGGTCTCAATTGATTTTCCTTTTTTAGCTGCTCGGATGTTTCAGTTCGCTAAGTTTGAAAAAGTCCAAAGAGCGCAAATGGGACATGAAGCATGGATACGGTTTCCCGATCAAAGATCCATGGAGAATACCTACTAATATATTATTCTAAGCTAGAATTTACTTATAATATAGTATGATTGCTTTACGAAAGGAAGGCTAAGGGTTGCGACTCCATCCTGTGCACTGACGCAACTACCCGAACTTCCTACAAAAAAAACGATGCAAGATTTGTCATAGGAGTATAGGACAGTTCAAGTCGAAGCTGATAATATAAAAATGTATATAGAATAATATGAAGAAAAGAAATATTTAAATTAGGGATTTTTACCCGACAGACCTTATAATCTTTTCAAATTACCTCTAAGGCCTTTGAAACAATTTAATTCCCCCCTCGACCCCATAAACTTGCTAACCATTACCCTACAAACTCTGTGGTTAACCCCCATCCGTTTACCCGTTAAAACTAACCATATTCCATTATGTGCCTTTATATTGTGCCCATTTTATTTATCAAATTTGCATTGAGTGTCACTCCCCCTCACTCTACTCCTCATCTCCCTTTCCCCAGCAACCACCCACCTCCTCAACATCCGTCGCCCTCGCTCCGACCTTCGCCGCCTCCTCCAGGTCTGCCCCTCCTCCCACACCGCCTCCTTTACCCCGCTCCCCTCCTCCCCCACCCATAGCCTCACTCCCCTCCTCCTCCACCTTCGCCCGCAGGGACCCCCGCCCCTTCCCCCTCCAGCACCTCCGCAACCCCCCGGCCCCCCTTCGACGTGGGGTATTTTGGTCGGTCTTCCTTTGTGGATTTTGGGAATTTATATGCACAAACGGGAGTTTGCTTTCATCTCCCTTTTTTTGAGTGGGAATAGGGCCTATGCTTTCGACGTTCCTGCTTTCTGATGCTATGTCCCTGGTCTTAATAATTGGAAATATTTGATGTTGGGCATCTTCAGACATCTCATGTTGATTGTATTGTCTCGTTATTGCTTGCGATTGCCCGCATTAACTCGTTATTATGTGGTTAGTGGAGGGTCAAACCCATCAAGATTAATCCTTTTTTGTGCCTTGTAATTTTTTTATTGTTATGCATGATGATGGTATCATCATCAATGGCTTGAAGATAGTTTTCTTTGGGGTTGTCAACTTTGAACGTTTAATGGTCATTCCTCTGTAAAATCCCATCTTCTTGTAAGTAGATTTCTGGGTCTTGGTTAGTTAACAGGAATGAAGGGAGAGAGCTCCCATGGTGGGTCTTGGTTAGTTAACAGGAATGAAGGGAGAGAGCTCCCATGGTGACATTGAGACTGGCTTGCAACGCATACTGTTGAGATGTTTATTTATCACCGTACTATATTTATGTTTTACGTTTTCTTCGAGTACCACTTATGTAATTAACCCTTGGCTCCTCTCCTATATATGAGAGCCTTGGGATCTCTTTTCACGTTATGAATAAAGTTTATTCCAACATGGTATCAGAGCAACGGTCCTAGACCGGGGTTCTCGAACCAAAACCCTAACCCTAGCCCCACCCGCCAGCCTCTCCGCGTGCCTCCGCGCGCCCCCACGCGTCATCGTGCGCCTCCGGGCGGCCTGCAGCAGCCCCCTGCGCTGCCGCAGCCACCCCAGCGCTACCGCCAACCATCCCAGCGCCGCCGCTACCTCCCTCCGGCGCACCCAGCGCCGCCGCCACTCCCGGTCCAGCAGTTGATGTCGCCTTCCAGCAACCCAGTGAGGCTCGTTTGCTTCTGAAAACGTGGTGGTTTGATCAGAAAGGGGTCCGGCAACCCCCGTTCACGTGTATCAAGGTCTGGACTGCTCTACGAAGGGTGATATAGTCTGATTTCCCCCTTTCATTTAAGGCTCTCGACCACAAACATTGGATTAGGGATGAGTGTATAAGTCTACAGATACATCTCATCCCTCTTTTGATGTTGTAGACAAGACTTTAGTGTGATATTCCCCGCTTGTTCCGCATTTTGGCGTATTAAAGAATGTCAGAAAACAAGGGTTACGTCTTCTCCTCTTCCGGTGCCTTCAAAGGACCGGCACCTATCGTAAAGATGGACGGGACCAACTACGAGTTATGGTCCATGCAGTTTCGCACCCTGATGCAATGCCACAATAAGGAGCATATTCTGACGGATTCTGAGCCAACAGACAAGACTGGGGCCAACGCATCATGGAAACAGGATGATGCCTATGCTCGTATATGGCTCTCTGGGACGCTCAGCACAGATATTGCTAATGATATTGTCAATCAGCCAACCGCGAAGGCCATGTGGGACATATTGGCTGCTACCTATGGACAAGCAAAAAATGAAAGCAAAATACTTCAACTTCAGTTCGACATTTTCTCGACCAAGCAGAATGGTCAACCTCTACATGCACATTTCTCACATCTGAGAGGCATTTTGAGTGACTTCACAGCTTCATGCCTATCACTACTAGTGTGGAACAACAGCAGGCATATCGGAATGCCACTATGACTGGAGTTTTTCTGTCCTCTCTTGACCCGGAGTACGATGCCGCTCGCACTCAATTATTGACTGGCGAAAACATACCTCCAATGGAGGAGGTATACAAGCGGCTAAGCAGGATTACTACTACACCTACATCCACGCCGCAGTCGACTTCCTCAGCTATGGTTGCTTCTCGTGGACGAAGTCGTACTTCCCAGTTCCGTGGCCGTGGACCTCGTGGTAGAGGTGGCGGTCGTCAGCGTGGTCCATGTTCTTATTGTCGTCGTCCTGGCCACTCAGAGGAGACATGCTTTCACAAGCATGGCTTTCCGGTGTCTGCACGGGTTGCTGAACAGTATGACTCTTCACCTGCACCCACTACTGATGCACGTTTTGATGATCTTGTCTCGAGACTTCAAGAAATGGTGACCACTCCTGTGACCCAGACTGTAGGGCCATCAGATGCAGCGGCCACCGCCAGAGCTCTACCTAGTTCATCAGGTATTTCATATGTGCTTACCAATTCCAGTAGCAACAGTTCTGATGTGACAGATTAGATTATTGATTCTGGAGCATCCCATCACATGTGTGGAGATCGGACACAATTTTCTTCATACAGGACTATTCCTCCAGGGCGTTCAGTGATCAGCCAATGGAGTTCGACTACCCGTCGTGGCTCAGGGGGAGATTGTTTTAGCCCCTTCTATACAACTTCAGAATGTTTTACATGCTCCAGATTTTCAAATGAATCTTTTGTCTGTTAGTCAGATTACAAAAGATTTACACTGTCGTGCAATATTTGACCCATCTTCTCTTATGTTCCAGGACATACTAACTGGCAGGATGATTATTAATGGCCGTGAGCAGAGAGGATTATACAAACTTGTTGTTCCTTCATGTGCTGGCGTGGCCTCTATTCCCTCTGGATCTGTTTCGCCGTTTCTGTGGCACCTTCATTTTGGCCACCTTCCTCTCCAAAAGATGATGCATGTTCTCCCGCAACTATCTATTCGTACTACTCTGGACTGTGAAGCTTGTCAGCTTGGGAAACACCACCGTCACTCCTTTCCTAGTCGTCCAAGTCATAGTAGTAGTCGGTCCTTTGAGATGTTGCATTTTGACATTTGGGGTCCACGTCGTGTTCCTGATCATCAAGGGCATAGATTTTACATGGTTGTTGTTGATGATTATTCTAGACTGTCTTGGGTTTTCTTACTTAAACATAGATCTGAACCAGGTGCTATAATGAAGACTTTTCTTATTGAGATCAACAACATTTTTTCTGCTAAAACCAAATATATTCGCATGGACAATGCTTTGGAATTTTCTACTCTTCGTTTAGCAGAATTTCTCCAATCTATGGGTATTGTTCATCAGACTTCCTGTGCGTATACATCACAGCAAAATGGGTTGCAGAACGCAAACATCGTCACCTCTTAGACATCACGAGGGCCTTGTTGATTCATAGTCATACACCTCATTCCTTCTGGGGGGATGCAGTCCTAACCGCCTGTTATTTGGTAAATCGTATGCTTTCCACTATTCTTGGAGAAAAGAGTCCTTTCTCGATTTCGTTTCCTGAAAAGGAACTCTTCACACTTACACCTCGTGTTTTTGGATCGGTAGCCTTTGTCCATGACTTTACTCCTGGTCGTGACAAGCTCTCACCTAGAGCTGTCAAATGTGTTTTTGTTGGTTATTCTCATACCCAAAAAGGGTATAGATGTTTTGATCCTGTTGGGAGAAAATACAATGTCAGTGTTGATGTTACTTTTTTCGAATCTATTATGTATTTCTCTCCTACAGGTGACAGGCTATCCGAAAATGGATCCAGAGAGGATGTTGTGGTTCCTCCACCTCCATCTCCTCCGTGTAATATCCCGAGGTTTTCGCCACCTATACCACCGCCACCTCCACCTCCTCCTCCAGAGTCTACATTCTTACCCCATGTTTATACTCGCAGGTCTTCTACTCGACCCTCTGCTCATGCGCCTACGACATCATCCATTTTGCCTCAGGTATGTCAGGAATATATTATATCTACTGATGGCACTGGAGATTTTATTAATGAACAGGAGGAGTTAATTCCAGAAGAGGATGAGGCTGATGACCTGGAGATACCGATTGCTCTAAGAAAACCGTGTCGCCAATGTGCTACTTACCCAATGGTTGCACATGTTTCCTTGGATTATCTGTCAGATGCCTACAAGAAGTTTATTGTGGGACTTTCTGCTGTTACTATCCCACGTACATATCAGGAGGCGCTCCAGGACACTAGGTGGCGACTTGCCATGGAAGAAGAGATGGCGGCTCTACGATCACGTGGCACATGGAGCATTGTTTCACCTCCACCAGGAGCATCTATTGTGAGCTGCAAATGGATATTCACGATCAAGCAAAGGGCTGATGGCAGTGTTGATCGTTTCAAAGCAAGGTTTGTGGCTCGAGGGTTCACCCAAACATATGGGGTGGATTATCAGGACACCTTCTCTCCAGTAGCAAGACATTCGACACTACGCATTCTGCTTTCTGTTGCCGTTTCCAAAGACTGGCCATTGTATCAACTTGATGTCAAGAATGTCTTTCTCTATGGGGATCTCCAGGAGGAAGTTTATATGCAACAGCCACCAGGGTTTGCTACAGAGGGGGAGACTCAGAAGGTGTGCCGCCCTCATAAGGCGATTTATGGCCTGAAGGAAAGTCCAAGAGCTTGGTATCAAAAGCTATCGGAGTTGATAGAGCAATTCGTGCGGTCTACTTCGGACCCCTCACTATTTGTACAGAGGACATCTAGAGGTACTGTGGCTATCATTGTTTATGTGGATGATATTGTAATGACAGGAGATGATGAGCCGGGTATTCTTACTGCCAAGGAGTTCCTTAGTCAGCAGTTCGTGACTAGGGACCTTGGAAACCTTCGATACTTTCTTGGACTAGAATTCGCTAGAAATCAACGTGGACTCATGATGAATCAAAGGAAATTTGTTATGGACCTCCTTTCCGAGACAGGCATGACAGGGTGCAAGCCTGCTTCCACTCCTATGGATGCGAGCATGAGATTGTATGATGAGGACACTGAAGAAATTGATAGGAGGAGATATAGAGAGCTTGTTGGGAAGCTCATATACGCCACTATTACAAGGTCGGATATTGCTTTTGCAGTTAGCAAAGTCAGTCAGTTCATGGAGCAACCCAGGAAGGTACATCTGGATGTTGTTCACATGATCTTGAGGTACTTGAAGACGTCACCTGGCTCTGGCCTTTTGTTCAGTAGGGACGTATCACTTGAGGTGACAGGATGTGCAGATGCAGACTATGCTGGTTGTCCCAGGGACAGAAAGTCGACTTCTGGTTTTGCTATTTTTGTAGGCAGATCACTTGTTTCGTGGAAAAGCAAGAAGCAGACTGTGGTGGCCAGATCTAGTGCTGAGTCTGAATACAGGGCTATGGCACAAGGATGTACAGAAATGATGTGGGTCAGATCAGTATTGACCGACCTTACGATTGAGGTTCCCCTTCCTATGAAGCTTTTGTGTGATAATCAGGCAGCGCTATTTATAGCCAATAACCCTGCGTTTCATGAGCGGACAAAGCATATCGAGGTGGATTGTCACTACACTAGAGACATGATACAGAAAGGTCTTATATCCACCTCACATGTTTCCACAGGAGATCAGACTGCAGATATCTTCACAAAGGCACTGGCCAGAGATTCATTTCAGAGATGTTGTTCCAAGCTGAGCATGATTGATATCTTTGCTCCAGCTTGAGGGGGAGTATTGAGATGTTTATTTATCACCGTACTATATTTATGTTTTACGTTTTCTTCGAGTACCACTTATGTAATTAACCCTTGGCTCCTCTCCTATATAAGAGAGCCTTGGGAACTCTTTTCACATTATGAATAAAGTTTATTCCAACACGTACCAACTCTTGTATGCCATGACCGTGAGGGGAGCCTCTACTTCTCTAATGCAGAGGAAGAACCATGGCACTCGGCTTGCAATTCGCATCATCCGGGATCATCCATCAAGGAGGTCTGGCTTTCCTGTGCTTCCTCCGTAGTTGGATCTCCCGTTGGAAAGTTGGCATTTTGGTTTGCACAGGAAGAACCATGGCAATTGGCTTGCCAATATCCCCCTCTGCAAGCCCCGCACCTCCCTACGACCCACCGCTCCTGCTTGGAAGCCCTCCTCCCCTCGCACTGGCACCGTCATCGACCATTTGATCTTCACTTGAAGTGATCAAGCGCACAACTCCGATCCCTGCCTTTCGAGATTGAAGCCACCATTTGATTGGGTAGAAGAAGAGGATGGAGGAGGAGGAGAAGGAAGGAGAGAGGGAGATTGAAGATCCACTGTTGAATTTCTTTGGTTTGATTAACTCAGGTTTAACTCAAGTAGTTGACTCCAATAAAGTTAAATATGACGACAGGGTCTGTGGGGTAAGACGGAGCAAGTTTACGGAGTCGAGGGAGGAATTAGGTTATTTCAAAGGTCATAGAGGTAATTTGAAAAGATTATAGGGTCTGTCGGGTAAAAATCCCTTTAAATTATGATTCATATTTATTCTGTTGGACTAAAAAATGATGAAACCTTCTCACACTTTACGTAAGGTCGGCTACATGGATTCTTGCTCAAATCCATGTTGAAAGATCCGACTATTTTTTACGATGGATGTCGACTACCTAACGCAACCCTCACAAGAGGGGATTTGATCCATGATCTTTTGGGGTGGTAGACACACTGCACAACCACCAGACCATTGGAGTGGGTGTAATTTTGTTGGACTAAAAAGGAACAAAAACAAAAGAAGGGGGATTGCCTAAATAAAATGCCCCCTGTCTAACTAAAATTTGTACCTTTTTTCAACATAGTTCGAGTAACTTTATAAAATAAATACATCTAGTATATTTACTTTAGGGTTTTTATCAGTTGTGTCCCTCTGAGATATTGCAATTTCAGTTATGCCCTTCTCTTTTTAGGAATATCAGTTATACCCCAGACTATTTGTCGTTATATCACTTGGGGCCCCTCTAGTTAGTTGTCGTCCATACCCAACGCAAACGGACGTTAACTTTAAGGATATAATGAGAATTAAATTAAAAAAAAGGATTAAAATGTCATTTTCTCATCCCCCCCCCTCCCTCAATCATCTTCATCCCCCTTCTCTTCCTCCTCCCTAGCCTCCTGCTCCTCCTTCGCCACCTCCCCCCCGCCCCAAGTTCCTCCACCAGCCCCCAACTCCTCTCTCTCCACCCCCTCTCCTCCCCCACCTCCTCTGCCTCAAGCTCCCCCCTGCCCCTAGCTCCTCCCCTCCACCCCCACGACTCCCCCTTTGCCCTCGCTTCTCCCCCACCTCCTCCTTCGCCGACTCCTCTGCCCCGAGCTCCTCTCCCTGCCACCAACTCCTCCCCCTCCCGCCCCCCACCCCCTCCTCCAGTCCAAGCTCCTCCCTTTGCCCCTGCAAGTAATATCATTCCCACAAGCCTAGGGACCGCTAGGACGAAGAAGGAAGAAGCCCCCAGAACATCGAGCACCGTCTCCACTGGGGTCACCCACGAAGTTCCAATCAGATCCTTCCATCAGAGAGAAGATGGAGTTGGAATTTGCACTGGCAACTGCTCAGCGATCTAAGGAGTTTTCATAGTAATTGTTCGCTCAAGCATCATCCTCGGCCGCTTACCTCCATTGATCAATGGTGCATCCAAGCAACATTTTTTTGGTTTTTGTAGCAGAACATGGAACCAAAAAAACAAGAATGATGGAGGGGCCATAGGAGGGGATATGTGGAGGAAGTGAGGGGCGACGGAGGAAGGGGTTGGAGGGGGCTAGGGGATGGAGGCAGAGGAGGTGAGGGGTGATAGAGGACGGAGTAGGAGGAGATGAGGATCTAAAATAACCCTAGTTATTGTTGAAGATCTGCTACAGTATGGGTTGTTCACTAAAGGCAGAGGTTCGGAGGAGGTAGGGCGGTGGATGTATTTGGTCATTTTTGCCCATCTTAACTACACATTGGTTCAAATGAACCATGGTTAAGTTGAACTCCTTGATGGTCAAAATAACAAAAGGGTACACGTGATAAATGCCAAAGAAGTCATGGGTATAATTGATATTCCTAAAAAAGGACATAATTAACATTGTAATATCTTAGAATAGCGCAAGTGATAAAAACCCTTTATTTTATACGTACATCATGCCGTACATCTATAATTAAGATAATTTATAAGATTTTCTGCTATTATTTAAATATGATCCAATTTGTTCTAAATCAATATCCGTGTTCAGGAACATAGTAACACATTTTTCATATCCGTGTAGAAACGGAGAAACCTCCTTTCCTAAACATAGTGTATAGGAGACAATTTGAGCGGGTACCTGATGGCGTTGGGGCGGCCGCGGAGCTCTCGGGGGAGCTTGCGCTCGTTGATGGCGTCAGCGACGGAGGCGAGGCGGTGCGAGCAATTCTCCTGCTGGGGTTTGGAGGCTGGGGAGGAAGGGGAAGGGCAGACGACGGTGTCGCCAGGGTCGATCGTGGTGGAGGAGGAGAAGGTCGTATGATTGCTGCGAAGAGGAAGGCGCCATCGCCAAGTGCGGGGGAGGAGGAGAGATCTCGCGGCCATAAGGGATGTGGTCGGGAAACTCTGCTCAAGGGGTGTGGTCGGGAAACTCTGCTCGTATGAACGTGATCCTCTCAGGCTCGAGAGCGGACGCGTGTGCTGGCGCAGTTGCATGACAGCATGAGTATGCGGACCCGTTCTTTTTTGGGAGCTCCTCTGTGTTAGGTTATTGTGACGCTATTTTTTTTCCTTGCAAAGTCTTGTGAGGCCGTTAGTTTGAGGAACTCTGCACTTATTCTGCTTTTATTGATGGTCAATGTTTTGTTCCTGAAATTGAGGGATAAGGTTTACTTATTTATTCTTTTCTAATAGGTTTTTCTTGTCAAAAAAAAATACTAATGACTATTACTTATTTAACATAACATTATCTCTCCTTCTCATTTTCCTCCTAGTAAATGTTTTAAAAATCGGACCGCAACGGTCGGTTCAACCGGTCCAATCGGGAACCGGTGAAGGTCCGATCCGTCCAGCTAGTTTGTAAATTCGAAGCAAAAAAATCGAACCGCATGAAAATCCGTCGAACCGGAGAGGACCTAAAAACCCCATTTCCCCTGCTTTTTTTTTGAAACCCAAAGGTCTCCCCAGTCCGTTATCCCATGCAGTTGCAACGGATTCAAACATTTCGACTGCAACAAACCCAAAGGTCGCTTGCAGCAAACCAGCAACCTGTTACCCACCCCTGGCCCCATTGCCAAGTTCTGCTGCTCGGCCTCGGCGACAACGGTAAGGAGACAGTGAGATGACGCTCACAGCCTTGAATCCTCCCACTGACGGACTGATCGAGGCTCATACTCAAAGTCGCTCACCAACAGAGGGTTGTCGCCGCCACCAAAAAGGAGACGTCGACACGTCGTCTCCCCGACGAAGCTGTCCATGAGCAAACCTCCGATTCATCTCCCTCTTGCAGATTTACGATTGGATTTCTGAAGCATAAAAAAATATTGAATGTTGAATCCAATGTTCTGCAAAGGTTACGTAGCAATCTAAAAATAAATTGTCGAACAATACCAAGCAAGATAGCACCATTATCACGTGGATAGCAATATGTAATTGGTGGAGGTCTCTAGTTTAAACTAAGCGAAGCAACGGTCTAAAAATGATTTATAATTATAACAACAGAAGTCTTCAAAGGTTTTATATGCAATATGTATCTAACATTAATAAGGAGGCATAGTGATGTCAAAAAGAGAGAGAAAACGGGTGCACTTTGACAATATTCGTCTGTCAATTATACTGTGGACTGTGGAGTGAGGTTTTGGAAGCTTAGATATTAAGTTTTTGTATTTCATATATGTGCATGACAGTATTTTTTATGGCTTGCATATTGAAGGATGGTATAGAATAATTGATGATAACGTTCTGACAAAGTATTTTTTGTGGTTGTCTTAATTTTTTTAGATGGAAGAATCACAAGATACACAAACACCTATTGAAGCAAATGTTGCATCTGAATCATTAGAAGATACTACAACAAATGTTCGAGAAAAAACTGATATTGCATGGCAATATGTGACATTAACAGAGAACGGTATCAAGAAATGTATGTATTGTTCCTAACTATTTTTAGGTGGTAGGATACACAGGGTGAAAGAGCATCTAGCCAAGAAGATAGGTTCAGTTACACCTTATAAAAAGGTGCCAAATCACATTCAGTTTTAAATAGAGGCAAATTTAGACGAATACAAAGTGGAGAAAAGGAAGAGAAATTCTATATCTTCTAATAATTCCTTTACTGTCGAAATTAATGAAGATGGTCCTACGGCATTGGAAATGTTTCAAAAAACAAACTAACGTGAGAATCTTCTTCAAAAACAATAAAATCCTCATTTTTTTCACAGAGTACCACACATGCTAGTCAACACGGAATTAAATCGGTACTTCAAAGGAAAGATGATGTTAAAAAGGTTGGCATGCTAAGTGATGGTTGGTTATATGAGGCAGGAATAGCATTTAATATTGTTTCTCTTCCTAGTTTTCATATGACAGTTGATGGAATTGCATCCATCGGATTTGGTTACAAGGCACCAACATCGCATGTGGTTCGTGAGTCGCTTATGAAAAAACTATTATTGAATTAAATGATCATGTGGAGACACACAGAAAGATTTGGAAAATGAATGGATGTACCATAATGGCTGATAGTTGGACAGATAAAAGGTAACATACATTAATCAATTTTTTTATTTATTCTACTGCAAGCACTGTATTTTTGAAATATGTTGATGCTTATGAACATTCAAAAACATCAGAATTGCTATTTCAACTTTTCAAAGGTTGTGTGAACTTTGTGGGATCTGAAAATATAGTGCACTTTATCACAGATAATGCTTCCAATTATCAAGCTGCGGGAAAATGCTAAAAAGACATTATGGTAATGTTTTTTGGAGTCCTTGTGTTGCACCTGCCTAGATTTGATACTAGAAAAGTTTGATCAGGTTCCAAATTAAAGCACGTAATTGAAGCAGATGGAAATATTACAAAATTTATATACGACCATAATTTTATTCTTCAGTTGATGCGGAGATTTTGCAATTTTTAGATAATCCATCCTGCTACCACGAGATTTGCAATTAACTTCTTGACAGTGCAAAATCTTCTTGATGAAAAAGATGGTTTAGTTTCAATGGTTCCATCAAAGGAATGGATTGATCATAAACTCTCTAAAACCTCAATGTGGAAAGAGCTTTTAAAGATGGTGCTCAATATGTCATTTTGGAATGAATGTGCAAAAGTCATTGGTATATCTGCACCAGTTGTGAAGGTATTACGTATTGTGGATAGTGATGAGAAGCCATCTATGGGATTTATATATGAAGCCATGAGAAGAACGTGTGATGCTATTAAAGTAATATTTAATGGAAATTTCTCTGAATACAAATCTTAAATTGACATTTTTGATGACAAGTGAGATAGACAATTTGGTCATCCACTTCATAAAGCAGGGTTATTTTTAAATCCTGGATTCTTTTATAAGGATGATACTATATCTTTAGATCATCACATTTTGGCAGGCTTTCATGATCAATGGAAACTTTGTTCTACAATGATGAGGAGAAAATTGATTGCATCAATGCAAAGTTTTCTTTATATATAGATGCAATGGGTGACTTTGGGCATGCATCTACCAATCGAAATCGCGCAAAAATAGCTCCAGGTAAAAGATGATGATAATATTTCTATACTTCATTAATGAATATACAATCTTATATATAATTTTCTTTATTCTAGTTGAATGGTAAGGCAACTCCTGCACTACAATCGTTAGCTATCAAAGTTCTTAGCCAAACATGCTTAGCATCTGCTTGTGAGCGCAATTGGAGTCTTTTTGAACGTATCCATACTATGAGAAGGAACAAATTAAGCCACAAAAAATTGAATGGATTGGTTTTCATTAATGCTAATCGACGACTTAGGTTTGATCTCATTCAAAATATTACAAAAATATTAATGAGTTTGCAATTTTGTATTTTATAATTAATAATATTGTTATAGGAGGAAAAATGATTGGATGACATGGATTTCTATGGTGATTGGGTGAAAGAACTAAATACAGATACATTCACCATGGAGGAGTTTGATGCTTAGATTGATGATCCAGATGATCCTATATAAACTTTGCTTGATATTTGGTAAGGTGCAATCATATAATATGAAAATCAAGGTAATTACTATTATTTCTTGGTCATTATAATTAAATAATATATATATATATATATATTGCAGATACTTACAGTTGGGACTTGGGATTACGAGAGGCATGATAAATTCTAAAATTCTGAGACTGGAAGAATTTTGAAATGCATTATATCCATGTTGTTTTTAAACTTTGGAGGATAGTTGTATAGAACTGATGTATTTGTCTGACAAAACTTTGTCATTTGATTGCACTGAATGCTTTTGAATATTACGTATTTTGATACATTTTTTAGCTCTTTATTGCTTTAATCAATGCATCATTTCTTATATAATATAGTAATGTATATTTTTAGTTTGATCATTGCACAACATGCAAGAATATCCATGTATAATGCATGCTTTAGGTAAAAGAAGTATCGATTGACGTTGATGATGGATGATCTCTACCAAGTGATACATTATACATGTGATTTGAGCATTGAAAGAATAATATGAGGATTCCAGGTACGCCACCTAAATTTTATTAGGGATATTTACACCTATAACCCTGAGTAATATGGTAATTATCCCAGAAACCCTCTATAAACACGAATTACACCCAAGACCCTGAATAATGCTTAACCTTTACATGGTATGACCCTGTATCAAGTTCCATCTTGATTCTCCGTTAACACAGATAGAAAAAGTTATATGTTTGACTATTTTGCCCTTCGAAACACGTCCTATTTATAACATGGTGCCATTATTTAGATCTAACAAAATCATACCCCCCCTCCCCCACTAAAGCTGCCCCCTCTCTTCCGATCGTCCCGGCAAGCTGCCCAACTCCGCCTTGCGCCTCCGCACCCAGCTCGCACGCTCCAGCACCCCGCTCTCCCCCCGGCGAGCTCCATCCGTGCCTCTGCCCCCAGCTCACGAGCTCAAGGCATCCCCCTCCACATTGTCCTCGACGTAGAAGCTCGGCTAGACCATCTCCTTAACCACAGCCCCCCCTGTGGGGATCCCACCTCCCCACGACATCCTCCATGAAGCCTCCATCGAATCCCCTCCCTTCCTCCACCCGCATGATTTCCATGTTGTTTTCCAGCGACCAGGAGAACAGGAGCAGCAGCCACACGCACTTGGTCGCCACGAAGAACCCCTGCAGCACCTCCTCCTTCCACTCCCCACCCACACCCAGCGCACCCACCACCTTGGCCATTCTTGCGGAGGTGGGATCGGGTAGTACACAACAGCGGCGGGAGGGAGGAAGAGGACAACTCCGAGGAGAGCGTAGATGATGATGAGGAAGATGATTACGAGGAATCGACGGTGGCTGCACCGTCATCGCAGACAGTGCGCTTACCGCACCCTCCTTTGATGCTGCCTCCGAATCCCTCGCTGCAGAATCCGTCCCCTCCAAATAACCACAATCATAATCACTGGAAGGGGATTGTTGCGAAAGTACCGAGGGTACCGGCTGTCTGGAAGGTCGCCGATGAGATGATCGGAGTCTCTGTGTCGAGGAAGGCGAGGACAGGTAGATGAGAGACGAGGATGTTTTGGGTGTGTGGCGGTGCTATATTTAGGAGAAAAGATGAGATTTTTTTCCTTTTGCATTTTCTTTGGTTTCTTTGGACCTGAATTTTTTGAGATGTTTTTGTTTCTTTGCTACTCTGTTTGATTTTGCAGCCTCTGCCAAAAGGTCACATGAATGTTCGGTTTCAGGTAGTGGTGGAGGAGGAGGAGCGGGAGCTGGAGGGGGTGGTGGCGGAGGTGTCACGGTGGATGCAGCAGTTCATCGGCAACCGTCGACATCTCCGGCAAGGCCCATCCCATCTTTTAGCGCTCCCATCTCTCCATCTTCCTCTAATGCCTCTGTTAGGAAGAAGTTGGTGGGTGTCTCTCAGCTTTTTGCTATATAAGGATTTTTTGAGGCCTGATCTGTGTTAACCAATTCTTGACTTTTGACTTTTCTGGTGGATTGTTTGCAGAAGGCATCCAGCGCAAACAAGAACAGGCCGCCGAAGATCTTGAAGACACAATCATCATCTGTGCAGGATATTGAGTTTGAGGTGGCAGAGGTGCTGGCGGAGCTGTTCCTCGACCTCGGCCACTCCCGCCACGGGAAAGAAGAAATCATTTTTTACCTTTTTTTTGTTGATTAATCTTAACCGTTAGAGGGTAGGTTGGTTAGATTAACTCACTTGTATAGTTGAGTTAACGAACTAAACTAACGGAAGGTTATGGGTGTAAAACGGCGTGGTTATTCAGGGTCCTGAGGATAATTCGTGTTTATAGAGGGTTTCTGGGGTAATTACCATATTACTCAGGGTTATGGGTATAAATATCCCATTTTATTATTTACATATGAGCCTACAATGTTATACATTATTATATATGATGTGGTTTTCCATGTGAAAACATCTCTTTTTATATGTACATTCAATACCATGAATAGAAAAGACAAATTTTCACTTATTTATACTCCGGTCCGACCTCTTTGAAATGAATGGTCCGGATTTTATCAATCTATATGAAAGATGATATCATGTTGATGTCATTAACGGTTCAACCAGTTCGGACCATTGGTTCGACCTGTTCAAACCAAACTTGACAAAGTACCGATTCAACAACCGGTCCGATTTTTAAAACATTGGTCTTGTGACATCGTTAGTTTGAGGAATTCCGTACGTATTTCTACTTTTATAGATGGTCAGTGTTTTTTTCTGAAACTGAGGGATAAGGTTTTCTTACTTATCCTTTCCTAATAGCTCTTTCTTATCAAAAAAATACAAATGACTTTACTTATTTAACATAACATCATCTCTCCTTATCATTTTCCTCCTACTGAACAAATAATAACAAATAGCTACCCTTTATTCCTTCTTATTCATCGAAGAGTAACAATCTATCATCATTCATTTCCCTTATTGCTCTACTGAACGATCTCTGTGTGTATCAAATTTTACCTGTAACCTTAAAGTCATTTAAAAATAGTAAAATCTTGATTGATGGAGATGAATATGTTCTAGATATTAGATTAAGGCAAATTTTGATATGCATGGCATGCTTTAGACCTATAAGATTAAAAATTATTACAGTTTTGCAAAAGAAAAGTAAGCGTATGGCAACATATGTTGTAGTCAAGGCAAAGCAGAGGATTTGCTCCATTTTTTTTTTGCAATTGGTATTTGTATACTTCTCAAATATCAGATCAATTGAAAACCTCGCTTTAAAATATTCATTTTACAGTAAAGATTATATTGTTTGGATATATTTACACCATTAATCCTAGAACTAGTCTAAATCTATGATAGTCTTTGTGATCTCGATAATTACATCGTGATCCTTGTATGTTAGAGCTTTGTCATCATTGTTCTTGATAGAGTCGGTGAACGTCATCGCAATTACATAGAGATGTACGCGTGGGTCCTCTTGACATCATGGTCATAATTTCCCAATGAATTTCATATTTTGATGTATTTTTCTTGTTGATCTTTTTCAAGGTTGAGGAATATAAAGATTGTATGGGATATGGAATTGATACCTTTGATGTATAGCTAAAATGAGCGATTTTAGCATTGTACAAGTATGTTTAGTAGTGTGTGTGCATGTATGTGTGTGGTATAGGAGTGAGTTCATTTTATTACACACAATTACACCAGTATCTATTGTGAGTCTCGATTAGACAGTTGCTCGTGCCATTGTATTTTGTCCGGAACCAGCAAGAGTTATTGAGTAGTCATCATAACAGTACTTGTCGAGACGATTAAAGTTTCCATAGAGTTACAAGCACCAGATGATGAAGCAAAATTTTCATCTCTTTAAGAATCGATAATTGTAGTATATGAGATGAAAAATGATCTATCAAAAACCATAATCTTTGAAATGTTGTGGAGATTTTTTACTTGACAAGTCTACCAAGGTCGAATGTAGGGACACAAGCCTCCTCATCTATTTATCGGAAATTACTGACCAAATTCGAGTGATCGAATCCAATGATATAGGTCTTCATATGCAGATCCAATGCACAAATTACATGATGCACATATAATATGTGGATAATGAATAATGCAAAGATTATGCAAAGATAAAATAATATGATGCAATTAAATGTGATGCAAGGACATGATATAAGACCGTGAAACCCAGAATGATAATGTATTTTTTTATGCAAAATAAATGTTGTTCTAGATTGATGAATCTCCATTTCATCACCTTTATGCTGTCATTTTGGCCTTAAAAACCCTAGCTAACGCATGTAAATAGCCTTAATTTGTACAAAATAGCATTCATCATTTATTGCATTTATTATGTAAATAATATTGTTTTTAATCTCAAAATTATAGAATAAAGAGAAGAAAAGAAAAAGAAAAAATATCAAAGATATTTTATGACCCTAAACCCTGAGACCAAGTCAAGAATAAAGTTGATCGACAAGGAATAAAGTAGGGGGAGACAAGGGCCAAAAATACAATAAAAATTACATTATTTCATTCATTATTTATTCATTTTTGACACCCATTTTGTTCTTTATTATTTATACATCAAATCAAGAAACTTTGTACATGAACGTTGTAGATAATAATGTAAATAAAAATACAAAATTAAGTTTGTACAAAAATAATACACAGTGTACATTTTATACACAAAAAAAAGCCAAAATCCCAACTTCACAGACTCATATCTTCCAAATAAAAACTCAAATATATCAAAATCACCTCTAATTGTATATAATTTTTCATAAGCTATTTAATGGAGTTGTTTCATATTTTTTGGAGTTAAGGTATGAAAGTTAGGTTTTGGACCCTCATTGTATAGTATTCCTGAATAAAATATTCAATTTATTCATTCTTTATTATTTTTATAATTTTATATTTTTATAATTTTGTAAGCATTATTTATAACTTATAAACACACTAAAACCAAAATAAAATCACAAAGAAAATATAAAATAAAATAAGTCTATATTAATATATAGGAAAAATACCTGTAATAATACTTGTATATAAATAAAAGTGAAATTCATTCTTTCATTATTTATTCTTTTATATTTTATACTCTTGTAAATATTATTTATATTATATTAAAAATATACAACCAAAATAAAATTCAATAAAATGCATTAAAATAAAATAATGTATATAAATCATATATGAAAGACCTATAAGTATACCTATATAATATATACACTTATTTATTTTAGTATACAAATATCATAAATATATAATAAAAATATAGTTATGCACTTAAAAATAAGTCATAGATATATAAAATAAAAGAACAAAATAATAAAATAAAATATATAAAATACAAATAAAATAGCTAAAATATATATGAATATATCTATAAATATATCCGTAATAATCAACTACCAAAAAATAACACCAAAAAATAACTAAAATCATAATAAAATACTAACTAAAATAGTAAACATCTTTTATTTAATGATAAAAAATTAATAAAATCAAATTCTATTTTTAATTATTTATTTTCTAATAAATTAGCTTGTTTTTGTCTTTTAGTGTAGACGTGGATCGATGGTGTCCTTTCATTTGTTGACTGCCAGTCAACTGCCCCTTCTAGCGTGTCTGACCTCTGGCATCCGTCGTTTCCCCGATTTTCTTGCATTTTTCCTGCTTAATCTATCAATCAATAGCCTTCGATCCCTTCATGGGATTTCATCATCGATCTACCGTCATCTAGGCCATTTTGTTAGATCTGTTGTACATAGCTCGATCTTCTTCCAATAATCCAGTTAATAAGGGTGAAAAATCTTGTCTATAAATAATCCCTTCCGACCTCCATCTCAAATTTGGTCATTATTTCGAGTCTAGAAGTGCATGTTCTTAGCCTAGCGAGTTCCCTCGTGACAGGAGGAGTCTTCTCGCGATCGAGTGGAGCTCCAGGAGGATGGAGGTGCACCCAGGGCGAAGCTCCGGCAACGTCCCTGCTCCCTGGTCTCTGACCAGGTAAGATCTACGCATTTATCTTATTTAAGTAGCTTTTGATTCCAGTTGTTTAATTATGTGTTTAGTTTAATTTTTTGACCTTAGATTTAGCATACTATACTTGATTCCTAGTTCGTAGGAGCTCTGCTCCGGTGAACGTTTCCACCGTGCCTCGCATGTTCTCCGCTACGCCTTCCTCATATCACTCCTCAACACACGTTAATCATTCCACGCATCTACGCTCATCTCGATCTAGCTTAGATCGAGCAATCGTTCCCTCCTCCACCGCCGCTCAACGGTGGGAGTCCATCTCGCCCATCTCTCGCTCATTTCCTATTCTAACGGAACGAGACAGTTTGCCCTCATCCCTAGTATTATCTTGTACAGGTTCAAGGTGCAACAAGGCACATGGAGGTAGATTTGCCACTCACCAAAGGTACCTGGATCACAACATCTTCCCCGACCTTGTGGTGGTGCTCTGGAGACCCTCAGGATACTCTGAAGCCTCGTGCTTATAGAGTGAGCTTCCCCGGGTGTGTAGAGCCCAATGCCACTGCAGGATACCTCTGGGAGAAGGAGGATCCGTCGATCGAAGTTCAGAGAAGAGACCCTTCTTCCCTGTTCTTCGTGGATAGCAGCGGCCATTAAGCACCTCTACCGTTCAATCATGAAGCACCTTTGTCGTTGATGAAGACCCCAGATCTGATCCAGAATGTCCATCGCCGAAGAGGTATCGATCGTCCAGGTTGCGCCACGTGTATTAATGAAAGGAGCTCGACCGTCCGATGGCACACATAGATGGGGTAAATTGCATATCTTAGCACTGCATTTTTGTTTTTTATTATTTAGTCCTGTAAATTAAAAGTAAAGTGTAAAATAAATTGGATATTTAACGAAAAGGCCCTGTACTTATTTTATTTGCAATTGGGTCCAGTCCAGCTCAGCTCATGTGTCGTACCACGTGAGATGGGCAAATTGCAGGGATACCCCTATGACTTTTTTTATTTACTTTTAGTACAATAAAAATTAAATATGTGTATATATTTTTATAAAAAATTGCATCTGAGCATTTGTTATTTATTTTATTTGCAGTTATGCCCATGTTGGGACATGTATTTTTGTGCATTTCATCTATTTATTATAAATAGCTAATGAATTCCTAAAATTGGAAAAAAGGGATAGATGCCTCTTGTCATGTACTTTCACGCCCCATATTTATTTCTTATTTTGGAATTTTATCCATTTATTAAAAATCAAACGGAGCTTGTTTTGTACTATCTAGCTTAGAAAATACCAAAAAATATAAAAGTGACTTTAAAAATTCCAAAAAAATTATATGCTATCTATTTTCCCCTATTTTAATTTCAAATAAAAATCACGAAAATGGAAAAAAGAAAAGGCTTAAAAATTGCAAAACCCCAAAATCTCTTATAAAAATCTAAAAAGTTATTAAAAAATCCAAAAATATATTTTTCTGCTTTATAATTTTCTTTATATAAATATTTATATATTAAAATTAATTTGGATAATTTTGGACCTTATTCACTATTTTAATATTCGAATCAATTTTGGGTATTAATTTAATCCTTTATTTGGGATATTTTTTACTTTAAAAAACCATAAAACTAGCATAAATTCTAGAAAAAATTAAAAAAAACATTAGAAAAATTTATAAAAATCCAAAAACAATCTTTTTTCCATATTTTATTTATATTTACTAATATTTATAACTATAGGCTGTTTATTTTGCTCTTTGTGGTTCAACCTCTAGTTGCTTACTCGTTATGCACCTTATAGTAGAGAATAATAAATTTTAACTCACTTTGTGCACTGCATTGCTTTCATTTATTGTGTAGGTTATCTGCTGACTAACCGAGGACTTTCGAGTGGTTAACACACCGACTATAGTTTCTCCTTGGAATCGTACGACCCTCTGTTTTCTATCGATCAGATGGCGCCATTGCCGGGGAGCAATGAGTGTAGCCTAGTTTTTTCCTTTATTTTATATAGTCGCTTATTTCTATTCATTGATTTATTGATGTAAATATTAATTTATTTATTTTGTACATAATCATTCAATTAATTCTTTGTATATAGATCTTCTTGATTTCATTTGATTATCTGTGCTAATACACCTTTCTTTGTGACTTTGTTGCTAGGGCCCGCCACTGGAGGACAACCTTTTAGGAGGTCGATGCAGCTAAGCTTGGAGGAGGTTGGTCTTCACTATGTGACCAGTTGGAGAGGCTACAAAGGAAACAAGGAGAGTGAATTAGCATAGAATTAGATTAGTTTTATTTATGTATTTATTGGTGAGAGAGAGACAATTTTAATATGTAATAATTAAAGATTCGGACTCTACTCTCCACAACGAGGTCAAGTGCCCATGTGTATGTTCACATGGGGGCCTCATCACAGTTTTCCGTGCTTTCTCGCTTTCTTTTATTTTTTTACGATGTTTTGAGTTTTCTGC
Organism: Ottelia alismoides; assembly: GCA_037367405.1. NCBI lineage: Eukaryota > Viridiplantae > Streptophyta > Magnoliopsida > Alismatales > Hydrocharitaceae > Ottelia > Ottelia alismoides. The sequence continues at coordinate 122,133 of JAZKJV010002816.1, forward strand.
CTTATTTTCTTTTGTTTTGTGTGCATGGAGTCCTCAGACATAGGTTTCTTGACTCGGTAATTAGGTCCAAACCCTAATAAGAATGCATGTTCCTATAGTCTTTTACATTTGGATCTAGTCAAATTAATAAAATGTTAGTAATTTGGACTTGAGACCGCGTGCCGAGAGAGGTCGTATACAGCGCTTGCAGGACCCGTTGTGGTGGGCACCGATCAACATCGAAGACTAGACCTTGGTCTTATTTCTAAATAACTAACAACTGGTTCTTCACGATTAATAGCAGCTACTATTTAGGGTGATTTTGTCGATTGCATACCACCGATGTAGATAGGTTTAAAAATTCTATTTTGTATACCGCATGGAGAGAGTTGGGAAGCATTGTAAGTCCTCTAACTCAGCATGCATCATTAGATTCAATGGTGAGATTTCCATCATTGAATCGACATGCATGGCTTTTTCGCTATCTCCCTTTGATTTTGAGCACCTAGGACTTAAATGAGAATCTACAAAAATGATAGGCGCTTGTATGAAAATAGATCCAAAAAGGTGAAAATCCAAAAAAAGTAAAACAAAGGGACTGCTAAATAAACTTTGACCTTAATTAAAATCCGTAATAGACTTTCATTATTTTGGGTTCATAAAGCCCTCACTGATTTCAGGTACCTTAGGAGGGGACCAAAACTCCTCCCACAAGCGAGGCGAGACCCTCTAAGGATTAGAGCCCAAAACCCGGTCTGCAACTACCTTATGTATCACCTAGATTTCCGAAGTAATGGCGCTTCTATCGTACGTGGCCGAGTAGGGTCTTGTCAATGATGGTGTTCCCGCCTTGTGTGGAGCATCGACATGGTCTGAAGTACTGAGCATAGGCCACGCCTTCACGGGGGTGTCTGTCTCATCGGTTTGTGTCCGAGTAGGTTCTTGCATGCTCACGGGTGATTCCATTGCGAGTGAGAACCGAAGTAGTGGTTTCGACTATCGGCTTCCTCTCTCTGTTTCTTTGTCTTAGTAGGGATCCAGGAATGGTTACAAGGACCTCAAAAAGTGCAGACTACATGTTATAAAGGAGGAGGATAAGTACGGGATACTTTTCTGGCAGTACTCTTGTGCTAAGGATTTGTTACAAGATATGCATGAAATAACAACTCCAAAACAGAAAAGATAATAAATAGTTGAATCTTCATGGCTTCACATGGTGTGAGTTGGTGAACCCAATTTTGTATTGTGTTTGTATGGATCTAGATTAAGGTTCAAAGAATAAAGTCTCGCGCAGTTGGCAAATTTTATCGTATGTTTCTTCCTCTTAACCCCAGCTCAGTTCGAGCCTTTCTATTGCTTTACACTCCATTTTATTCCTCATTGACCACCGTATCTTTCCTCCTGCATCGATCTCCCTCTTGCTTCACGATGTCGATCATGGATGGTTCGGTCGGGACTCCGCTGACGTCCGCAACGATTTCATATACTCGACTTCGTCAATAATTCGAGGCGATTCCCGAGAACCCGATCCGGACCTTATGGGTCGATCTCCAGACTCCTCGTCTTCTATCCATCCTTTTGGCCACCCAATAAATCGGGATCACCTTTTTCCCACCTTCGTCACTGTGAATGAGAGTTAATTACAGTCCACATCTTTTTCATTCACAACACTATGGGATTGACCCAAATTCCGTATTCATCTTGACAGCTAGGATTCAATTGCAAGTGGTCTGATTGGGAATTTTTCACATTGCAGATAGAATATGGTCCCAGTCCTGGATCCAAACACAGAATTCATCTCTTCGGACTCAAACCCCGAAATAGATCCCCGAGGAAAGGGCAAGAGTCGGCATCCACCTTCTCAGTCGGAGCAAGGACAGATGCCTGACCAAAATCAGGTGAACGCTCAGCTACTAGCATCTATCCAGGCCATTCAACAGCAGTTGACCGAGCAATACCTGGCACAGACTGTATTCCAAGACATGTTGAATGATGTTATGAATAGGAAAGGAGGATGAGGAGGAGGAGGAGACGGACCAGCAGGAGGAGGTGGTGGACCCTATGAAGATCCCAACACAGAAGAACCAGAACAAGGGAGGTTGAAACCCACGCTGAAAGAGACATATAACCCGGAAGACAGCCAGATGACCGAATGGATCCTCATTCTGACGGTGCATGCTCACTTTGAGCTGAAGCCTCAGTTCCTTGCTCTTCTCCCTTCTTTCCATGGGAACACCAGTGAAGAGCCCTACATTCATCTACAGTAGTTTTCACGCATCTGTCGTACTACACACTACCCCAATGTTCCTTTGGATGCGGTGAAGATGATGGCGTTCCCTTCAGTCTACAGGACAAGACCCTATACTGGGTCAACCACTTCGGAAAGATTGTGACAACATGGGAGGAACTGAAGTCCACTTTCTTGCATAAATTTTATCCTCTCTGTCAGCTCAACCATATGTGAGCTAGAATTAGCAACTTCTCTCAGGGAGCTCACGAGACCATTCATGAATCCTGGGAGAGGTTCATAAATCTGTAGGAAAAATACCCCATCATGAAATTCCATGGACCAGCTTGGTCCAACACTTCTTTAGGGGATTGAACGTATAAAGGCAGAGGCTCATTGACGCAGCCTGCGGACGATCACATTTTAACAAGGATGAAATGTAGTCTGGCAGATTTTTGAGGAAATGGCTGAAGGAGAGGCCCCCCTCTCTTCATCCAAATCCTATCATAAATAACCCCAGATCCTCCAGAAGCAAGTCCATATATCAGCGTCTCGCGAGGTGGAGAGAGATGAGAGATCCAACCTCAGCATTATCAGGGGCCATCTCTCAAAGGTTGATATTATCAAGAAGCGATCACAGGACCTCGAAAAACTCGCCGTGATCGAAAAGAGGACGCAATATCTTGATAAGGTGGACCGGATCACCAAGTAGTTGGAGTTGTTGGTGGGTACCATCAGTTCAGTTCAGTCGACGACACCATCCACAGAGGCTCCAATTGAGAAGAAATATGAGCTATCACCCCCACAACAACCTCAGCCAAGCTAGTAGCCACCGGCAGTCCAGCACGTGTACTACATGCAGGCGCCCGATCAGGGCCTGCCGCAGCAGTAGATGGTTGTCTACCAACCAGACTTCCTTCCATCATTCGATCCAGCCTTCCCACCACCACCCTTGATTCAAGAAGTCAATGGTGTATGGAGCAATGATGTATAGATGGACGTCCTACCATACATCCTTAGGGCCAACAATAAGCCAACATGGCCTACCACCAACCATAGGGTGGTTGCTTTGGGCAGTCCTCTCAACCCCCACCTCAGTACAACTAGCTTCCGCAATATCCCAACCAATGGAGGCAAAATCAGCAGTACCAATAGCCGCAATACCGCCAGCCACAACCATACGACCATTATGTGGTTGCACCACCTCCCAGTATCAGCAATATCCTCCTCCCTCTTACCATCAGTACCAGTTTCCTCCACCTCCTCAGCACCACTAGCAGTCGCAACCTCAGCCCCCAAACACGCAGCAACAACGTGGTATGCGCGCTAAAACTTCTACGGCGAATCCTGTGAACCCCACCCTTTATTGCTTGGCCTAACTCGTCAAAGACCTAGAATACGTGATAAAGAAGCTAGATGACCTGACCACCACCAAAACCACCATTCTGATGCAGTTGAAGCTAATCCCAATAGCTTCAAAAGGAAAGAGCAGGTAGAATGTGTTGTCCAGTCTGTGCATGTAGGGTCAGATGATTGTATTATTGCTTTGTCTAATGCTATCACCCTCTGGAGCTATAGGACCTTACCTTTGTCTGCCACAAGCCACGGGAAAAATAAAGCATCGACATGTGAATCGTCATCTTCTGCATCAATCGTGCCAGCCACATGGGCGGGTGAGGAAGAAGGAGGAGGATGAGCCATTCCAGCTACCAATCACCACCATCTCCACCAGCAAGAAGAACAAAAAATTCAGAAAAAAACAAAATACCAAAAAAATGATCGTCTCCAAAGTAAAGTCATGCCAGCCATGGAGGAGCCGTCAGCTGCAGCCGATCCTACGTCAGCCAATGTAGTGGAGGACTCATTTTTTCCTATCCACCAGCACCAGCATCTCACTCTCCAGTTTGTACTCCTTTTTGCGACTTGAATGTACAACATATTGTGGAAAAGGATTTTGTTGTAAATAAGAACTCTATTTCTGATTTTAGTACTGTAAATATACCTTTTCCTGAAGCAATAGAAAATTCCAAAAAAATTGCAAAACGAAAAAGTGCATTATCAAATCTCGGAATTGTGGACATTATTAATAATTTTGGCTGTTGATATCCCATTGATGAAGGCCATGGAATACATGTCAGCTGTAAAGAAAGGTTTGAAAGAGGCATGCATGACGAGTCCGGAAATCGCGGCTTTAAAAATGTTGTTTTTATCTTCGTATGTGAAAATAATAAATGTCGTTCGTTGTAGGCGGCGAACGGAAACGGTCAAGAAATAACCACAAATTTTTAATCAAATTTATTCAAGTGGTTTTATGTTTATTTTACTTGGGCAAGTCCCAAGGTCGATCACAAGGAGGCAAAGGAACAACTTAGAATTATGTCTATCCAATTTCGTGTTCGATTTTCGATGCGGTTTATTTTTGGAATTTTTTCAATGCAATAAGGGATGCACAATGCAAATTCGGCCTATTTTAGGGACTAAAATGTAAACTTTGATCCAACAATGTCCAAAAAATATGAAACTTGGCCGAGATGATATGTATGACAAAATAAATGCACCGTAATTTTTTTGGAATTTTCGGATGCACAATGAATTTTTTATGAATTTTTAAATGTAAACAGATGATTTTCAATATTTAATTATAATAAATATTAAACCTATTATTTTCAAGATATAAAATTATCTAAGATCTATCACTAGGTGATGGATCTCAGAAAAATCCTAGACCTTGAAAATGTGGGGTTGAATACCTATTAAAAATTAAATACTGAAATATGCAAAATGATTTTTACAGAGCAAATGAGCAAATTATGCATGCAAATGAAATTCTTTTTGGGTACAATGTCAAACACAATAATCTCTACAATGTATGATTTTTCGGGGATTTTTAGTTCTATAGTTAATCAACTATGAATTTCATAGCATAAGATGGGCAAAAAATACTAATTTCTATCAATCAATTATTTGTTATTTAACCGCCAATAACAAAAATATCCACGACTTGTCAAGATGTAGAGAATTAAGTGAGGAACATCATGCAATTTTTAGATAAAAAAATAATGTCTAGAAGAGGTTCAAAACAGAGGGAGAACACATGGGGGTAAATGCAATAAATATAAATAAAATAAATGCAGGTGGGCTGGTTTGTAATTACCTATACCCCAGAGGGTATCTTCATAAATTTTCCAGAGGGGCACGTGCAAGGCACGTGCCCTTGGTAGCGGGGGTTCCTGCGCAATTATGGAGAACACCAGGGGGGCTGTCAGCAAATTGACCCCTGGTCACGTGCGACACACGTGACCTGGGCGTGACGTGGAGCTGACGTTGTCCCCTCCCGTCACGTGCCTCGCACGCGGGGAGGGTCTCGGGCCCACCGCCCGGCGGTCGAAGGTGGAGTGGCGGCTGTGCGAAGGCCGCGCGGGGCTCGGGTTGGTGCTTCAGTTGGCTGGCGTTGACGGCGATGAAGGCGGGGACGTCAGGCGGCGGTCGACGGTCGTAGGTCGGTGTCGGTGAAGAAGCGGCTCGTGACCAGCGAAGAGGAGGACCAGGGAGCGGAGGAATCGGGAGAAGTCGGAGAAGATGACCGTCGTTGTCGATGGATGTTGACGCACAGGCGGAGCAGCAGTCGAGGTCGGCGGAGACGGGGCGGTGTTGGCGATGTCGCTGGTGGTGAAGATGGCGGTGGAGCAGCGTTGAGGCGGAGGTTATCGGAGACGAAGCTGGAGGTCGGTGAAGTCGAGGAGACGACAGAGTTGTATCGTCGTTGGTCGTAGGTGGAGTAGCTGACGAAGAAACGTGCTCGACGAGAAGCTCGGAGCAAGGCAGCAAGGGGCATGGAGGTGGCGCTGCAACGAGCCACGAAGGCTCGGATCTCGTCGATGGCGGGCCCTGGTGTTGTCACCACCGGGCTCTCCTGACTATCGGCGGATGATTGGATCTAGGGGGTGGCGAGGTGATTTTATAGGCGAGGGAGGCGGCCGGTGGTTGCGGAAGACGCGGGGTTGGTTGGTCGGCGCGGGGATTACGGAGGAGGAGAGACCGGGGGGTCGTTGGGCGTCGCGGCGGAGAAGTCGATGCAGTTGCGAGGAAGGGGTGGCGCCTGGGGAAGAAGGCCGAGGGCCGTCCGATCGGTCGAGATCGGACGGCCCAGATGTCGACACGTGGCGGGAGAAAGAAGAGAGGGCGCGGGGCGCACGTGCAGTGCGCGTGCGGGGGTGGCACGTGCGCTGCACGTGCGTGTTTTTTTAATTATTTTTTTTAATTTTTTAATTTTTTCATAAAAAACGAAAATATAAAAGGCCCAAAAAATGATGACACGTGGCAGCCTCTGGGGCTGCCACGTGTCAGCACAAAAAAACCATAGAAAAAGATCTTGTAAAATCAAAAATAAGTAGCAAATGACCTTGGATCAAAAAAGTTCCTTCACGAAAAATGCTCGTCTTGATGAGATCTACAACTTTCATGAAGACATCAAAGCCAAAATCGGTCAAATGTAAAAAGTGAATTTTTGGGGTGTCCCATGTACATAGAATACCTAGATTTTTGGGTTTTCTAATTTTTTGGTATTTTTAAACACGATAAAAATCTGGAAAAATATGGAAAATTCAAAGATAAATAAAAGACACTTAATTCTATTTTTTTGGATTTTTATTGATAAAAAATATATACATAAAATATAGGTCAGAAAACCGCTAAATATACAATGTACAAAAGAGGCCCAAAACTCAACTTTCACATACGAGCTTCGATTCACTTGAACTTGGTCTTGTTTCGAAGGTAATTGAATGTACATTAGTTTGAAAGTGAGTAGGATCAAATCGGACACTGGATGGAGAAGATATGGGGCTTTTAGTCCGAAAATCCTGAAACTAGGGTTTGGGTTTTTGGTCCACTTAACATGGTTAGTGATTTTTTTTTGTATTTTTCATTTATTCTTATTAGTGATATGTACATAATGGATGTAGTTTTGTGTCATTCGGAGTTAGCATGAAGGAGTTAAAAATAGGGGAAGTTAGGCTATTTACAGGTTATTTTTGGCTTGGATTTTTGGCTTCTTATTTTATGCAGAAATTAATGCTAAAATGTAATTCTTATGAAATCATGCATAAATGCTAATTATGCGAAATAAATGAAGAAATGCAGTTGATTTTGAGGGACTTGAGCTTAATTAATGGGACTTAGAGTGGTGAATCCGAGATTCATCATCACCCTATACTTAAACCATGCTCGTCCCTGAGCATCAAAAAAGAAATGCCATGAAGTGAAATGAGATTGGGTTCCATACCAAGACCATGAACTGAAGGTGAAAGTGAAACTAAACTCGACCTTTGGATTAATAATGTGTCGGAACTTCTGTGAGACTTAGAATTTTAAAATCAACAGTCTTCAAGTTCTACACATCATTGTCACAGTTTCGGTTCAGAAGTCATCTTAGATCAATCCTCTTCCCAACGTATACCCTATGAACATTGAATAACCGACTCATGTGTGTGAAGGTTTTTAGCTCTTCCCATTCAGAATGCCGGACTACCATGCTCCTATCCTCTCCAGTAACTCATCCTCGGGGAGTCAGGTATTTCCTTCTAAGGTCTGTCGCGCTGTGTTTACAATCGAATGGGGGAGAAGTTAGAAGAAGAAGAAAAGAACTGGAGGGTGGCCAGTGTAGTCACCTCTCCTTGTGAAGATGGCCAGTGTAGCCGAGTCTCTACCAAGATCTGCAGGTTTCTTGAAGCTTGGACCTTTTTGGTCAGATTTTTATTTGGTAGTTGCTTCTTTGTATTTGGGAATTTTTGGCGGTTCTGCTTGGATCTTGTCTTGCCCCTACGGATATATAATCTTTTTGTTCCGTACATTTTTTGGGGTCTTAGAAAAAATTGTGCCCAGCCGTCCATCCCTTTTCCGAAGCTTTATTTCAACCCGTACTCCGGTCTTTAGATTTCCACGCTACAAGAAAAGAGACTCACACAGTCTTCCAACATCCCGTCTGGGTTGAGCTAATTGCATAGTGCGAGAGTGCATATTAATTCCCTATTCTAGAGTTGTACCCAGAATGAAGAGACCATGTTAGACACTAAGAGTTAAACGTTGTACATTGTCATGTGGAACTTAAGGAATTAAGTCAAAAAGACCTGAAGCTCTTAAAATCCTATTTCTCGGCGAGGTTCCTCTGAAAATTAGGTGGATTAAGGTCAAGTCCAGACCACTCTCGGTTTCTACTCATAATTCGGTTCAGAACCCAATGACTTTTCACAGATGCAAATGCATGTGATGTTGGATGAAGTGCCGGTGTGTGAAATGCAGACAATTTTTTTTTGAATTTTTTTGTTGTTTTATTTTTTTTTATTTTTGACATTTTATGCAAGAGTTTTTTTATGCAAAAATGGATAAGAAGCCTTCTTCTTGTTTTTTTCAAAAAAATTTGGGCATGATTAGTGTTAGTAGAAAAACCTCTTTTTTTCAAGTTAGTAGCCACCCCGTAAATACATATAGACTTACGCGAAAGTACGAGATATGGGTAAAATATATACAAAGTATATATACAGACCCCCTATACTTAGCGAGTGATGTGTCCTCGGAGCACAAGAAGTGGAAAGAAGACATAGCTCGGGCTAAGCGTAAGAGAGTGAAAAAAATGAAAAGAAAAATGAAGTGGTATGGGTATGTGAATGAGGAGAGTATATACATGTGGATGTCGGTTCCCCCTATACTTAGGTTCTGTACAACCTAAGTACGGAAGAAGGGTGGAAATAGAGCGATCGTGAGAAAGAGTGTGATCCGGGGAAATGATGTATACACACCCTCATCGGTCCCCCCCTAAACTTAGGCCTTGGCCTAAGTAGAGGAAGAAGCTGTACAAGGAGACCGATGTGGTCGGGAGGGAGGGTGGGTAGACGATGATTAAGGCGGTTTTCGGTTGATCTTCTTGTGAGCCTGTGGTGGGGGATCGTAATGATGAGACAGAGATGAAGCATATGATTCCCAACTATGATCAGAGTCATCCTCAGACAAATCATGATGGATAATATATGAAGTGTTTGAGTCAGATGAAAGATATCCATCATCAGAGTTATCCTCAGAGGAGTAGTATTTGAAAGTGGACATACTCCAAGTATTCTGGTCTTTTTGTTTCTTTAGTTGTTTCCTCAGAATTCGTTCCTTCTTTGGGTCAAGCAGTTTGTCCTCAAATGAATACTCAGAAGCACCGGTCTCAGTCAGCTCATATGAAATAATTCCAGTGTACTTGATGAGTGCAGGAGCATCAGCTTTGGATGAGTAGTAGTTAGGATCGGGAGTTGTCCAACGAGAATTGAATTTTGGATCCTTACAAAGATATGGCTTTAGGGTTGCCGAACAGACTTCACTCATGTAGATTATCTTTTCCGGACCTGATGAGGGATCATCAACTGATACCTCTTCCGAAAGGTCAAAGTTGACTCTCTTTTTATTTCGTCGTGAAGGTGTCGGTTCACTTGAGTATCCAAGTGAATAGCCATTAGAGTTCTTCTCCTTGGTCGATTTGCGTTTATTCTTAGTCTCTCGAATGTTTGAGCACTCTCGATTTGTGATGATTTGGTCAAGATATTCAGAGAATGTTGCTCCAGGGTGTGACCATGCATATGTCTCAGGATCGTAGTAGAAAGATTTGTCTATTTTGAGATCCGGGGGAATTGAAATACTGGGGAGAGTATCTGCATGTTCTTTCTCAATTGATTCGATGTTGGTTGGCGTTGACGGCGATGAAGGGGACGTCAAGCGGCTGTCGACGGTCGTAGGTCGGTGTCGGTGAAGAAGCGGCTCGTGACCAGCGAAGAGGAGGACCAGGGAGCGAAGGAATCGAGAGAAGTCGGAGAAGATGACCGTCGTTGTCGATGGATGTTGACGCACAAGCTGAGCAGCAGTCGAGGTCGGCGGAGACGGGGCGGTGTTGTCGATGTCGCTGGTGATGAAGATGGCGGTGGAGCAGCGTTGAGGCGAAGGTTGTCGGAGACGAAGCTAGATGTCGGTGAGGTCGAGGAGACGGCGGAGTTGTATCGTCGTTGGTCGTAGGTGGAGTAGCTGACGAAGAAACGTGCTCGACGAGAAGCTCGGAGCAAGGCAGCAAGGGCCGCGGAGGTGGCGCTGCAACGAGCCACGAAGGCTCGGATCTCGTTGATGGCGGGCCCTGGTGTTGTCACCATCGGGCTCTCCTGAGTATCGACGGATGATTGGATCTCGGGGGTGGCGAGGTGATTTTATAGGCGAGGGAGGCGGCCGGTGGTTGCGGAAGACGCGGGGTTGGTTGGTCGGTGCGGGGATTACGGAGGAGGAGAGACCGGGGGGTCGTTGGGCGTCGCGGCGGAGAAGTCGGGGTAGTTGCGAGGAAGGGGTGGCGCATGGGGAAGAAGGCCGAGGGCCGTCCGATCGGCTGAGATCGGACGGCCTAGATGTCGACACGTGGCGGGAGAAAGAAGAGAGGGCGCGGAGCGCACGTGCAGTGCGCGTGCGGGGGTGGCACGTGCGCTGCACGTGCGTGGTTTTTTAATTATATTTTTTAATTTTTTAAATTTTTTAAATTTTTATTTTTTTATAAAAAACGAAAATATAAAAGGCCCAAAAAACGATGACACGTGGCGGCCACGTGTCAGCACAAAAAAAAACGTAGAAAAAGATCTTGTAAAATCAAAAATAAATAGTAAATGACCTCGGATCGAAAAAGTTCCTTCATAAAAAATGCTCGTCTCGATGAGATCTACAACTTTCATGAAGACATCAAAGCCAAAATCGGTCAAATCTAAAAAGTGAATTTTTGGGGTATCCCATATACATAGAATACCTAGATTTTTGGGTTTTCTAATTTTTTGTTATTTTTAAACATGATAAAAATCTGGAAAAATATGAAAAATTCAAAGATAAATAAAAGACACTTAATTATATTTTTTGGATTTTTATTTATAAAAAATATCTACATAAAATATAGGTCAGAAAACCGCTAAATATACAATTTACAAAAGAGGCCCAAAACTCAACTTTCACATACGAGCTCCGATTCACTTGAACTTGGTCTTGTTTCGAAGGTAATTGAATGTACATTAGTTCAAAAGTGAGTAGGATCAAATCAGACACTGGATGGAGAAGATATGGGGCTTTTAGTCCGAAAATCCTGAAACTAGGGTTTGGGTTTTTGGTCCACTTAACAGGGTTAGTGATTTTTTTTGTATTTTTCATTTATTCTTATTAGTGATATGCACACAGTGGATGTGGTTTTGTGTCATTCGGAGTTAGCATGAAGGAGTTAAAAATAGGGGAAGTTAGGCTATTTACATGTTATTTTTGGCTTGGATTTTTGACTTCTTATTTTATGCAGAAATTAATGCTAAAATGTAATTCTTATGAAATCATGCATAAATACTAATTATGCGAAATAAATGCAGAAATGCAGTTGATTTTGAGGGACTTGAGCTTAATTAATGAGACTTAGAGTGGTGAATCCGAGATTCATCAATGTACAAACAAGCATCGACTAACATGAAATAACAGACAGTGACCAATTGAGAAGCACATTCTCACCATGGCTACGGTTGCAGCCATCAGCAATCTCCCACATAAAAGCAAGACAAAGGAGCACGTTTAATCAGTTGCAAGATTTTCGATCAAGTCTTTGAGTGATCTGTGCTTGACAGCGGTTCTTCCATCAACCTCCTGCCCTCATCATTGTTGCAAGAATTTGGGCTAGGTCCTCTCAAGCAGACACAGATGATCCTTCAGTTCATTGATCGATCCGTCAATCAACATCGATATCTTTTGGAAGATGGTATGGTAAAGGTGGGGGACATACAGTTTACAGTTGATTTTGTTGTCCTTGATATGGACTCACCAGCACCCTTACTCTAGACTCCTATCATCCTAGGCTGGTCATTCCTGTGTACTTCAGAAGCTGTGGTTGATTATGGGTTTGGTAAGATCACATTCAGCTCGGGTAACAATAGAATCACCATAGACATGATTAGCGAGCCCAAAGTCGTAACTGATAAGGGTCATGCAGCACCGTATGAAGCACACTGTGAATTCATTAAAGATACCAGAGACACACCACTCTCTTTAAATGATCCGTGGGCACAGGAAATCCTCTTTCTAGAGGAGGATCTGGAAAGCACATTCGACACAAGCTCCGAGGACAGTTGGGAGACCTAATCCAATTTGTTGATGTAACTTTTTGATTCATATAATTCACTCAAGCCCGAACACAATAATTTCGTTACAGATATGTTCGACACATTGTCAGAATCTCAACAGGGCACTGAGGTCAGCAACCTGGCAAAAGTTCAGGCATAGCATCCTCCAACCAGCACATTATTCGAAGTGACCGAGAAGCTGGCCAGATCAGAATTAGAATTAAAGCCACTTCCAACAGGCACGAAGTATGCTTTACTTGAGGGTGCAGAAAACATGTATCCAGTCATCATCAACAACAGGCTGACCCCAGAACAAGAGTCTCGACTCCTCGAGGTTTTAGAGAAAAACCGTAAGGTACTTGGTTGGCATGTTTCAGATCTCCGTGGGATAAATCCAGCATTGTGGTCACGCCACATTTACCTGGAAGAAGATGTCAAGTCATCCCGCGAGTTTCAAAGAAGATTGAATCCGAATCTGAGGGACGTCATCATGAAGGAAATCATGAAATGATGTGATACATGCTTTATTTATCCCATCTCTGACTCAAAATGGGTAAGTCCCCTTGCACGTATTTCCAAAGAAGTCAGGACTTACTGTTGTTACAAATGACAAAGGAGAGAAGATATCTACTCGAATACCGACATCTTGGCGTGTATGTCGACTACCGCCGTTTGAACACAACAACGAACAAGGACTACTTCCCCTTGCCATTCATTGATCAAGTTTTGGAAAGACTAGCTGGCAATGAGTTCTTCTGCTTTCTAGATGGGTACTTCGGGTACAACCAAGTGGCAATCACCCCTGAAGACCAAGAGAAGATGACCTTCACTTTCTCGTTCGGTACCTATGCTTTCAGGAGAATGCTTAAAATGCCCCTATCTCCCATTTATAAGTTGTATATAATTTTTCCACCCTCATTTTTCAATAAAAAATTTAATAATATGACCTGAATACGATAATTTAATTATTAATACTTGTATGTTTTACAAGAACTACATGTTATACATATATGGATGCAAACAGTTACGTATATATCTTTATACGATCCACCACCATATCTGTTTTATAAATATTTTTTTACATCCGTATCCGTATCCATATTCAGATTAAAATGGATACAAATATGGATATCATTTTGATATCCACAAAGATCCATATCTGTATATCAATTTTCATATATAAATATAGTCATAGATTTATTTTTAACTATATATAACATAATTCTATACCTTCTTTTACCATATTTGTATAATTTTTATGATACAAATACAATTTACTAAATTTATGTCATGAGTTTTCCATCCAATTCATATATATTTAAGTCAATTCTATAGAGTATTTCTAACATTACTCGTATGCGATCAGTATCCGTTTTTTAAGAATATGGTAAGATAATTTTAATATCCATCAATATCTGTATCCGCATCTGTTATTTGTATTAAAAAATGGATAAGGATTCGGTAATACATATATCCATATCTGTATCCGTCCGTTTGCATCCCTATTAATGACTACAAGAACAAAATAAGTATGTAGAGATTTTTTAATTCGTCATTATATTGTATGTTGTTTAATATATAATGATGAATAATATTTAACGAGATTTTTTTATATTTGAAATTAAGAAAATAATGTAATATCAGTTGTTATATCAATACAGTTGTTCCGTTAAGAAATAATGTAAAGAGTAATTACACTATGCAAAAGATATCAAAATAAGGGTATAAATGATTAGTTATGGACAAGCATCTAAGTCTTATCATGTCCAATTTCTTTAATACACGACTTCAATATAAATATCAACAAATATGAATAGTGTGTTACTGTATCTTGAAAATTGAGTATAGATTTAAAATGAGTATGGATTGAATATTAATACAATCACAAATATTTTATAAATCATCTTATATGTATATGAATTGAATGGCTTATTATGATACCAACACAATATGTATATCATAAAATTATATCAAATAAATTTATGTAAGTAAAAATAAATATACAAATATATAATAAAAAATATAAAATATAGACAAAAATGTATGTGGATACTAAAGTGACATTTATATATGTATTCATTTTAATACAGATACATATACACCTGTCAAAATATATTATAAAGAATAGGTACACACACACAACATGGCTGCTCCGCCGCCTATTTCGACATTTTTTTATTTTTTTTTGAAAAATATCACCATATATATTCATCCATATATCCCTCATATATGCCATTCGAATTTCGTCAGAGACTCCTACGGCCTCCATCCAGACAATAATTTTTTAACGATCGCAAGATTTTTTGAATCGACACTCTCTCGATGGAGGCCGTAGGGGTCTCTGTTTCTGACGAAATTCGAATGACATATATGAGGGATATATGGATGAATATAAATGACGATATTTTTCAAAAAAAATAAAAAAATGCTGAAAAGGACGTAGGGGCAGCCATGTTGGCTGCCCCAAGGGGGCAACCCCATTAACCTCTCTCTCTCTCTATATATATATATCCATTTGCATCCCTACATTAAGTGTGATATCATTTACTTTTTAAAAATATTAGATTTAGTGGTACTACTTAACATCGTATTAATAAAAATTTTTGTGATTTGAAGAATTTTGTAAGGACCTTTTTGTCTATATAATGTTCGTTTGGATATTTACGTGAAATCGTAAGTTTATAGGGACATCTTTGTAAAAATTCCTGGTAAATAAATATTAATAATTAAACTGATAAATAATAACATATATAAACTTTATAATATATATATAATGTATCTAGGATTATATGTATGTGTGTAGTCTTAATAATTTGACCCCTCAAGCAAAAATTTCTGGCTTCGTCCCGTCGGCCACGACGAGTTTGATTTCATCTCATGTGAGATCTGTGGTGTTCCATGTTGGGTTGCATATCACCGAGCTTCCAGCTGTTGTATGTTGAAACCACAACCCCGCCGTTCTTGGAGTTCGATAATTACACAGAACTTCACTCTAATTCATTCTTGAAGTAGTTATATCGGTATGTAGATTTAGATTTTCAATTTTTGTTCTTAGTTTTAGAGGTAGAACCCATTCGCTGCTTTAATTATTCCCCCCTCACCTCGAATCGCCACCACTTCACTGTGATCCCTCCAACATCGATGTCGTCATCTCTGTAGCCATGAGGCGTCGGGGGCAGTACCGAGAAGTTGGGGACGCATGAGGTGGGAAGGGGATGACACGATGAGGGTGGAGTCGATCGTAAGCAGAGGTGATTTGAGGATGTAGCTCAGGGAGGGGAGGCGATAAGGGTGGTGCGGTCGGGAGGGAAGGGATGGAGTGGGCGGCTCAGGGTAGGGGAGGCAGCATGGGCGGCACGACCAGGAGGGGAGGTGGTAGAGTGGGTGGCTCAAGTTCAGGAGCCACCAACCGCGAGTAGATATCAACCGTCAATACATAAGAGACGATATAGAGTGGTGTCGTCAGGGACGGTGCACAATAAAATGGGCACGACGATCCATTTTGGAGCGAAGGAGGAAGGGGTGGACGGGGGCGTCACAACCCATTCGATGTATGGATACGGTTCTTGAAGCAGAGTAGGGCAACCGAGTTGCCCCATGTGTTGAGTAAAAGGACATCGAGGACAAGGATAGCATCGACGACCATATTAGAGGAGGTAATGCAAGATGTGCATATATGTTGCAGTCGTGGTTCGATGTGACAAGAATTGGTTGTGTTCTGTTATTTTTCACATTTCTTTGATGCCATGGGGGTATAATCCCTCAACCGAGGACCCCTCATCAAAAAAATCCTCAAAATGAGGATGGTCTGAAAAAATTCCCACAATGGACATATATCGGCAAATCATTTGTCGCTTCGTGTTTCGCGTGCTGCAAATGGTTTGCCGTGCCACATGGACGGCCGAAATCTGCGCGCACGACGAAAATATGGAATCCCGACCCCCTCTCATCCGTCCATGTAGTGCGGCAAATCGTTTGCCGCACCACGACAAGCCGTTTGCCGATATATCCCTATTCTGAGAAATATTTTAGCGCCGTCCCCGTTTCGATAAATTTTTTTACCCTCCTCCCCCTTCCAGTAAACATCCCGCCATGGGCGTGGTCCCATTATCAAGCTAGAGACCTAGAGGAGAGATGGGGGATCCTCGCTGCTGCTGCTGCTGCCGCTGCTTTGTAACAGAGATCACGCAAGACTTTTTTCCCATAACGGGCAATTATCATATCCGACGATTCATGTAACAAATCTCATCATTGTCGGAGGGACCCCGCAAAAAAATCAAAGCTGTACTTTTCAAATTCTCCTTGTCGCATGTTCATCAATGCAATAAAGGGGTCACCAGCAGCAATACACGATGAAGCTGAACGAGATGTTGCTCTGTGATGGGGGCACTGAGGAAATGCGACGGTGTGGGCGACGAGGGGTGAGGGTGACAGAGGAGGAAGGAGAATGGTATACTTTATGAATTCAACCAGGATAAATATATCATATTTTTAACAAATACCGTCTGCTATTAACGGACAAATGGATGGTTGTTAACCACGTAGGTTACAATGTAAGAGTTAGCGAGTTTATAGGGGTAATGGGATAAATATGATGTATGCAGGGATGAATGGATAATTAGCAAAGTTTATAGGGTTGGAGGTATAAAATTCCTTTTTTACCTTTCCTTTCTTCGGTCCGACTAGTCCCGTCAAACCTAACCCCCACCCCTCTTCATCCCCGCCCTTTCGGCCGTCAACACTATCGCCGTTACCTCACCTTTCCGCTGCCCTACTGCCATCTCCTCGTCCCCTCCGCCTCCTGTCGTCGCCGCTACAGCCAAAGCCGCCTTCCCCTCCTCTCGCCATCAACACCCCCATCTGCCTTCCCTAATTCCAGCTACCGCCGACGCCGCCGTTTTGTGAGTTTTCCCACATGCATGTTTTGATGTTGTCCATTACGTGTTCATAATTTTCGAGAGTAGTGACCGTGGGATAGGCCGAAACCAAAGCTTTTTTTGCGGAGATCGTTGGCTCTGTGTAGTTCTTTCACACAGCTGCATGTAGTTTTTTTTAAATTATTAAAGAACAGATCTTTTGCCCCTTTTGGGAAGCTGCTTAGGCATTCTCTATTAAGGCTACAATATAGCTTGGTGCCATGGGCAAACAAGCAACTGCAGTAACAGGATCGAAATTGTGTTCATGCTCCACTCGGGAGAACAGTTTCCCAATACTGATAGACCAACATTCAAATGCATAACGTAGAGCAATACAATGCAGAACAATAATGAATAACACTACAGCGAATAATGCTCATGGTGTCGAAATCCATGGATACCTCTCCAGTGGTAGAAACAAATACTAGTCCAGTTGGTCCTGTTTGGTTATCTCCTTGGGCCTCGGCAACCACATGATTGGATTGCAAACTTCCGTGAGTAGGTGATGTATAGTCTATCTGCGTCCCTGTCAACTTCTTTTGCAAACTGACCATTCAGAACATGGAGAGGTGTTGTTTGGTGATGGGCATTTCAGTTGCTTGAAGATTGCTCGAGGTCTTTCGTGCTTATTTGAGGGGTATGAAAGGAGGGTTTTTTGCTAGTTAGTATCGAGATGTTACTTCTATCGGGTGGGGTTACGTGTTGAGGTGACTCCCTTTTGTCGGGAATAAAACCTTGTCTATATTGAATGCTCTTTGATGTAGGTCATTGGCATTGCATCATCATATCGAGATTTGTCCGCACTTTACGTGTTATTGTTGTATTTGTTGGATTGTACCATGTGTGCTCATCAGGGAAGGAAATGGAAATCGGGTCTCCAGACTCTCCACCATGGTCAATTGTGGAGCTTGTTATCATATGCGATGTGTGTAGGCGGCGGTTCCACTGATAGTCTCAAAGCTTTGATGTTCTTGGTGATGCTGGTTGAGGATCCGAATGGTGTGTCTTTGGCGACACAAGCACAACGACACCAACGGTGAAAAGGTAGTAGTGTTGGATGGACCATTTCTTTTTAAAAGTGAGGGGTCTCCGCCTCTAATAAAGGAGACGGGAGGTCATCACAGCTTTCAAGGAACATTGGCATTTGATCCGTAGGTTGGTGTTGATGCGAATATGTGGTTTTTCTTTGTGAATTCGGGAGTTGGGACGAGTCTGGATCTATGTATTATGCATCAAACATGTCATACTCATACTTGGAGCATTGTCAATCAAAATTTATGGTAAATGGTGCTGTTATTCTGGATCTTCTGGATCAAAAGCAGTTGTAGTTCCAGGTGGGCAATTTCTCCTGCATAGTCGAGGAGTCACATATGATTTGTTTTATGGTTCCAGCATGGCACATGGCTAAGGTAGATTTAGGTTTGGTAATGTGCATATTGAGCGAATATGCTTCCTAGTTCAGAAGATCGCTTTAAATTCATCTTCTGTGATTCTCTTAGGTTCCTTTGGCTGGAACTTGTGATAACAACATCACTATCTAGTGGGGAAACAATCCCTCTCTCTCATGTTCTTGGAGGGTGGTGAACATGTATAGGGGGTGGTTGAAGCTATTGTGGCACAAATTGGGTGGCAGCAGCAGTCATGATGATCGGGCAGTGTTAACCACTGCGAGAGTTAGTGTATGATAAGCGGGCATGGAAGGCGGTCGTTCAAGTCCTTTAACAAGAGCTTTATACCTGCATTGCACTTGTCAGTTGGGGCGAATGTTTTACATGAGGAGATGGGAAGGTGGTGGGGATAGTTGAGGTGGAATGGGGAGGAGGTGATAGTGTGGGGTGGGGAGGTCCGACGACAGAATGAGACTTGATTCTTAAGTGCCGCTTTGCTAAGATTGAAGGAGCAACATATTATAGCACTTCAAGAGCAGAGGGTCATTAACAACGTGACCGGAGAAGGGGATGGAGTGGCTAGCTAGTTTGAAGGATTACCAAGATATGATAGAAAGAAGGATGTCTGAGGGGAACATGGATGTTGCGAGTGTTATTGATGCGATGTGAGTATGTACGGAGTTGTTTGGAGCTTGTTTTGTGCTAAGAGATGGAGGTGTTGTGGGAGGTTGATTTGAACCACAATGAACTTCATTAAGAAGCGTTGTGTACTGGGGGTGGGGTGGGGTTTGCACTGCATTAGGGAATTTTGGTGTATGCTCTAACGAAAGGTCCTCTTATGGAATGAGCCTAGTTTCTGAAACCCCAAGAAACAATGGAAGGGCAGAGTTCTGAAACCCCAAGATGCACCTCAAAGTTCAGTAGGCAACGATACCAACAAATGGATACGGAGAAAAGGGTGAAATATTGCAAAATATCTCCCCATCTCGTTGATATCCTAGAAATTTACAGTTGTAATGTCTCCTTCAAAAAAGATTACAGTTGTAATGTTACATGTCAATATTCAACTCGACCGCCTCTTCGGATATCAGCATCAGGCTGGAAGGGCAGAGTGAGCATCTGTTAAAGGTCTTAACTCATTGCCGCCTACTATATGGAGACCCCGTCCCAGTATTTCTGTTCAAGTAATGAGGGAAATTCGCCGTATTGTCCACGATATTTCACTGAAATATCGTGGGATGTAGCTCGATATCTTGGAAAAATAATATAAACATCATATCTCGACTTGCTAATATATCCAAACGAAATATCAAGTGAAATTTTGTAAAAATTCACTGACATTTAACGCCATGGAAGCAACAACTACATCGAACCATTATATAATGCAAACGGAAAGTATTCCGATCCAAACAAGTATCAATAGTAGGTTCTGGTGATTACTGGTGTAGACACAGGAGGTAAGCAATCGGACGCACCTGGCAACCACCATCATACATCGATATCCTGAGGGAACTAATTCTACGTAGTTGCACATAATTTACACTTGGAGTGCAGAGGTATCCGAGGCATTGGAAATTTATCTTCCATCTGCAATTTCTTGAATGTTTTGATGCAACAGCAGATGAAACAATAAAAAAAGAGCATAATTTGAACTTTGAAGATGTAACTGCAGAAGTAGCAAAAAGTTTGGTTGTCTTTATGTTTTTTGAGGTGCATGGAGTTCATCATTTATGAAATTCGATATATTCTTTATGATCTTTGACAAGGTGAGGAGAGTTTCCTATTGAAAGTACATCCACAATGTTCGAAATGGCTTCATGCTGGGCATTTTGACAACTTGACGGATAATGGCAATATAGTGTGAGATCGGCCTACAATTTGCACCTATGCCAAAGCATGCTATTGATGAACCCATACACTAAACTTTTTTGCCACACTGAGCCCAGTCTTCTGTCCTTTGTCCCATTTGAGGTCTATTGCCTCCCGATCTCTCTGAAAAGGATGTTGTTGCTTCCGAACTCCCACACAACAGAAAGGGTATTTGGGTTTTCCGACTCTGCAATGAATGTACCCTCTTATTGTCATTTGATTTATATAAATAAATATCATGATTTCATTGTTTGACTAGTTCAAAAAATGGTTGTCTTTGGAAGGAACTTTCATAAGCACAAAAACTTGTGAAGATGATGTTTATTTGGCATTATTGAGGGAAAAGAATGAATTACATTAATGAGAGGCCTGGGGTTTCTCTTATATAAGAGAGGAACCTATGGGAAAATTACAAGAAGAAAACAAAAGAAGTAGAAAATAAGTAAACAATAATAAAGATAACTAATATCCCAACACTCCCCTCAAACTGGAGCGTAGATATCGATCAGACTCAGCTTGGAACATCTCTGATAAGACCCTCTGACGAGGGTCTTAGTAAGAACATCTGCTGTCTGCTCTCCAGAGATGACATGCATAGTGGCGATAAGACCCTTTTGTATCATGTCACGAGTGTAGTGACAGTCCACATCTATGTGCTTCGTCCTCTCATGAAAGGTTGGGTTGTTGGCAATGAAAAGAGCAGCCTGATTGTCACATTGGAGGTGCATGGGAAGAGACACCTCTATAGTCAGGTCAGTAAGAACAGATCTGACCCACATCATCTCTGTGCTAGCCTGCGCCATGACCTTGTATTCTAACTCAACACTCGATCTGGCAAACACAGTCTGCTTCTTGCTCTTCCATGAAATCAGGGAATTCCCTATGGACACAACAAAGCTCGAGGTAGACTTTCTATCCTTTGGACACCCAATATAATATGCATCTGCACATGTTGTAACTGAGAGAGATGTGCCCCTGCTGAAAAGAAGTCCCGTACCAGGTGAAGTCTTCATGTATGTTAGAATCATATGGACTGCATCCATATGTGTTTGTCTGGGTTGCTCCATAAATTGACTCACTTTGCTCACGACAAAGGATATGTCGGGCCTGGTAATAATCACATATAGTAGCTTGCCAACAAGTTCCTTGTACCTCCTCTTGTCGACCTCCTCAGTGTCATCATCATAGAACTTCATGCTTGGGTCAGTAGGAGTAGTGGCAGGTCTGCAATCTGCCATGTCTGTCTCTGAAAGAAGATCTGTAATATACTTCCTCTAGGTCATCACAAGACCTCGCTGGTTCCTGGTAAGTTCCAATCTAAGGAAGTAATGTAAATGTTCAAGGTCCTTGGTCACAAACTGCTAACTTAGGAAGTCCTTGGCACCCTGAATGCCCTGCTCGTCATCTCTTGTAACAATAATGTCATCAACGTAAACAAGAATGACAACAATACCTCTCTAGATCCTCTGCACAAACAAGGAGTGATCAACAGTCGATTGCACAAATTCCTGCTGCTCTATCAAGTCTGAGAGCTTCCGGTACCATGCTCTTGAACTCTGCTTAAGGCCATAGATAGCCTTGTGTAGCTTGCAAATCTTCTGACGCTCCCCCTCAACAGCAAACCCAGGTGGCTGCTGCATGAAGACCTCCTCCTGTAGATCACCATAGAGGAAGACATTCTTCACATCAAGCTAGTACAGGGGCCAATCTTGTGTCACACCAACATAAAGTAGAATATGTAGAGTAGAACATCTAGCAGTTGGAGAGAAAGTATCCTGATAGTCTACCCCATATGTCTGGGTGAACCCACGTGCCACAAGTCTCACCTTATAGCGATCTACACTGCCTGGCTGCCATCCGTACGGTGTTTCACAGTGAACACCCATTTGCATCCCACAGCAGATGCGTCAACTGGAGAAGAAACAAGGCTTCACGTACCACGTGATTGTAGAGCGACCATCTCCTCCTCCATGGCTAACCTCCACTGACTGTCCTGAAGAGCCTCCTGATATGTCTGTGGTATCTTCACGGCTGATAGTGCCAAGGTAAATCTTCTGAAATCCTCTGATAGCCTGCTCAACGAAACGTGGGCTGCAAGAGGATAAGTAGCGCACTTACGTTTCGACTTACGCAAAGCAATCGACACATCAAGATCATCTGCCAAACCTGTAACCTGTGACTGTGAGTTCCCCTCTTGAGAGGTCACCTGCTCATCCTGTATAGAATCCTGCTCCACAGATAACTCAGCAGTGCCATCCGTAGAAACAATGTGCTCATTACATACCTGAGGCGTGCTGGATGATGGGAAAGACCTGTGAGCAGAGGAATCGAGCGAGACTTGCGAGTAAAAACATGTGGCAAAAACCAAGCTTGCAAAAATCGGCCGACTAAGCCGACTAGTCGGTCCGACTAGTCGAGTCAGGGCGGTAGCCGACTCGACTAGGCCTGGTCGGCCATTAGTCGGTCAGACCGACTAGTCGGCCTAGTCGGCCGACCAATCGGCCGATTTTTACATGAAGCTTTTATAATTTTTTTGATTTTTGCTTTTTTTAACAACAAACTTATTCTAATATGCTTAATGTTATATTTAATGTCAATTACTTCTTTTCTTTCATTATGTAAGTATAGAAAATGTACAAATCTATGCTAATAAATAAGCAAAGTTATTCTAATATGCAATAATGTTATATTTAAAGTTAATTACTTCATTTATTTCATTATGAAATTATAGAAAATGTACGAATCTATGTATAAAAATGATTTATATATTTAAAATAATAAAAAAAATTCAAAACCGACTAATGGCAGACTAAATCCGATTAGTCGCCCGACTGTCGATTAATCCTTAGTCAGTGATCCCGCCGACTGCTTACCGACTACTGCTTTCTGCAACCTTGGCAAAAACTGAGTCACAATAGAAGGTGGAGCTATAGGGAAGGGCCTTTCTGTTGGCCTGACCCTGACCTTCCTGGAGCAGACGATCATCCCCAGAAGTCAGAAGGAATGGAACTACTGGAGAGTCGTCCGCAGGGGGAGGCAAGGAAGTAGTAGATAGAGGTCGAAGAGGAGTTGGAAGGTTTCTATACGTCATTTCCGAAGAGGAGGCTCTTGGACTATCGCGAAATGCGCGCGCTCGATGACGCAATCGCTTTTTCCCCCAACTCAAAAGGAAAGAAGAGAAAGAACTCGGGGGGGGGGGGGGTGGCTTGCTTACCAAGCCATCCTGGTCCTCCAGTTCGCTCGATTATTCTTGAAAAGACTGATCCTTCAAAAAACTACTCACTATCAAAATGAAAGACGATTGATTATCTACCCAAGAATACCGAGAGTCCCACATACGAGAAAATGTCACAAATGGAGTTGAACCAAGTAACATTGCAAAGGCATAATGATAGTAGGGTCGGGATATCCCCGCCCTCCGAATCAGACGTGAGGGTCTCCCCTCATCCGGCTCTCCACAGGGGAATCCCCATGAACTTCTTCTCCTAATATCCTCCCTTTACCACATCATGGGGGTTTACAGGAGATCCCAGAGTCTCGCTCGGAAAGTCTCCCCTCTGCGTCTCGGAAAAGTCTACTCGGACGCTTTCTTTTTTGAAGCAATCAATAAGGCCGGCTTTATGAAAGCCGCTGATCAAGTCGGGGACTCCCCCGACTCCCCGGGGGAGTCCGTCCGGCTGCTCTTGCTGAAATCATTACTCTTCATTCTCCCATGCTCTAGCAATTGCGCTCCCTAGACCCTCCTTCCGGTAGGGACAAGAAGGGAGCACGGGTTTGCTAATAGTTTGGATTTTGGAAGAATTGGTGGGGATCCCGCTTTGCCTGGTCTTTTCAATATATATCGCGTTGCTCGCTCCTCGATTCTGCAAAAAAAAATTAAAAAATACAATACGAGACGATGGAATGCAATAGGATGGATGGTAGAGGGTTGCCTGCGCCCAAAAACGATGATGAGCGTCGTCCCCTTGTCCATAGGGACCTCGTGGCATACAACCGCAACGACTCCAGCTTCCTAGCCGCCCCTTTCTCTCTTTCTTTTGACTGCTTTGTGGACGGACGAAAGAAGGGAATTCCCGCAGTTCAGGCTCGCGAAGTAGACTGCAAGCCCCCACTACCTGTCGGTTTCCCTCTAGAACTGGAGAAGGAGGGGGGCACACCCTTGCTTTCTGAAAGGTACCGCCCTCGCTGACTTTTCTCCCGGATTCATTCACTTGCATTCCTGCTAGCACTACAAAAAACTTCGGTCTTCACGCCCCTACTACAGCTGTGCAGACTTTCCTTGGGTTCGTAGAGTTGGGTTTTCCGTTTACCCACAACGGAGGACCCACCCCACCAACCAGGCAGGCGGCCACGATTCATAACGCACTCTTCGCACAACAGATCCACTTTGAAGTTGACTTATTCGCTCGACCAATCGTCGGAATGTGTACGAGATACCATAAGGGCCCAATATCTCAATAGCACCCTTGTCTAAAGCTTCGAATGAGACTGAATATCCGAAACACAGGAACAATCTGACTATATAGTCATTAAAAACTTGATCGAAGAACCATCGTTTATTGAAGAAGCAATAGAGTCGATTACAAAAAGTATGGGATTGAAAGGCTCGTTGGAATTGATCCGCTACGGGATTGACATTATACGCTACAGAAGCACCTGAAGTACTAAACGGAATAGGTATGAGTTTGTAATGGTTGGAACATCAAACTCAGATTCGGCAAGAATCTCATTTTTTGGTAGTATGAAGGGGGAATTGGCCCAAAAATGGGATAGGGGTCAAGACGCAACCGGGCTTAGGCGGCTTACTCACTCGATGTGCCCCCGAACCACGCGAAATGGTCGCCTATTACACGGCTCACGGAATCTGCCTGGGGTGGGTCTACCTATTATTCGTAGGTGGTACAACGCACGCAGGGCCTCGGTTTGCTGCGTGGACTTCCCCTTCATTTCCCCCGACTATCTTATTAAGGCTGAGCAAAAAGTGAACCCAGGAGAGGCGGACGGTAGAGGAGGGACAAGATTCGTCGTCCGTAAAGGACCGGAAAGAAGACCACGCTCCGAAGTGCACTGAGACTTTTAAGAACACGTCGACGTATTATATATTTGAGTTGGTTGAGCCGGTGGAATCGACAAGATTGAACCGATGCCCTTTAGGCGGGGGGACAACCAGTAGGGTTTCTTGACGAACTTTCCTCCCGGAATGCAGTGATGAATAGGGAAATGACCTTCTGCGCAAAATCTTCCCTCTCCCTACGGTCGAGCATTTATCAAACCTCTTCTTTGTCTGATTATATTAGCATATTCTAACTTGAAGTTGATATCGCGTCCCGAAGTTGACCGGCAATTCGAAGCAAAGGATTTTTTACGCCCCCCGATTACCGGCCTAAGAAGGCTCTTTTGGGCGAGAGACAACCCTGCAAGCAAGATTTCCGGGAAATCAAGATCGCGATATCAAATGCGCTAATTCCGCGGAAAGAAGAAGCGTAGGAATGATTACGCCCCCCGGTTACCGGCCTAATAAGGCTCTTTTGGGCGGGAGACAACCTAGCTAACAAAAGTCCGTATAGAATTGCTTTTTTGAATCAAGTATAGTTTGGCATTTATATATAGAATTTCTCTTTGGTGGTAAATTTCCTCATTTTCTAATATTCAAATGAGCTTTTATGTATAGAGTGCTGCTGTTTGCAAAGCAGATCGAATCGGGGGAAACTATCACGAAGAAATATTCAAAAGAGAATGTAAATGTATCTAACCAATTCTTCATAATGGTTCACAACAAAGTAGTGCTAGTTGATGAGAGTGATTTCGGGAGCAAGAAAAGAAAAAGCAAATGAATTGGGGTTCTTCTCTGAATTCCAATCAAATATAATCGGATCAGGTATAGTCTAATATGAACTGGCGATCATCAAATATATGGCATAAGGCAGAAAAACAAGTCTCTTTTGCTGGGCCTGTATCCTGGGTTCGCTAGGATTTTGAGTGGTTGGAACTTCTAGTTATCTTGGTAGGAATCTGAGATATGTATTCCCCGATCAGCAAATCATTTGATTTTCCACAAGGAATTGTAATGTCTTTCTATGGAATCACGGGTCTATTCATTAGCTCCTATTTGTGGTGCACAATTTTGTGGAATATAGGTAGTGGTTATGATCGATTCGATAGAAAAGAGGGAAGAGTATTTCTTTTTCGTTGACCCTGGATAAAACCTAAGCATCTTCCTCCCGCATCTCTTCTCCATAAATGTATTCTGATATGTCTTCTGAGGAAAGAACCCTAGTTAGTGGGCCGGTTGCGGGCTTTGTTTTTCGGATCTCCCCTCTAGTCTACCTTCGCACCGCTCTCCTCCTTGTCTTGTACGGCTCGCTCACCACCTGAGAAATAGTATGAGATAGTAGAGGAAAGCGAATAAAGAGGTTGTTTTAGGCGATGCAATCATGCCTTTCATCGTCAGAAGACGATCAGAATCAACTAGGACAACAGTAGGAGGTGGAGGCATATAGATCTCATCGTCAAAGTCAGATGGGGCTAGTCTGTCACCTATAAGAGAAAAATACATAACAGACTCAAAGAAAGTAACGTCAGCACTGACAAGGTATTTTCGCCTTAGCGGATTAAAGCAACGGTACCCCTTCTGGGTACGAGAGTAGACGACAAACACGTACTTGATAGCTCTTTGAGAGAGCTTGTCACGACCTGGAGAGACATCATGAACAAAGGCAACAGATCCAAACACACGAGGTGTAAGGAAGAAAAGATCCTTCTCGGGAAACACAACCGAGAAAGGAATCTTCTCTCCCAACACAGACGAGGACATGCGGTTCACCAAATAGCATGCGATAAGGACAACATCGCCCCAGTAAGCGTGTGGAGCACGACTCTGTATTAACAAAGGTTCTGGTCACATCAAGTAAGTGACGGTGTTTGCGCTCGGCAACACCGTTCTGTTGGGAAGTATACAAGCTTGTAAAAATCGACCGACTAGTCGAGTCGTGGGGTAGCCGAATCAACTAGGCCTAGTCAGCCATTTGTCGGGCCGACTAGTCGGCCTAGTCGGTCGACTAATCGACCGACTTTTACATCAAGCTTTTATATTTTTTTGTTTTTTTTTGTTTTTTAGCAAACTTATTCTAATATGCTTAATGTTATATCTAAAGTCAATTACTTCTTTTGTTTCATTATGTAAGTATAGAAAATATATAAATCTATGTTAATACATAAGCAAACTTACTCTAATATGCAATGATGTTATATTTAAAGTCAATTACTTCTTTTATTTCATTATGAAAGTACAGAAAATGTACAAATCTATGTATAAAAATGATTTATATACAACAACAACAACAACAAAGCCTTTTCCCACAATTAAGTAGGGTCGGCTACATGGATTCTTCGCCTCCATTCAGATCTATCTTGGGTCAATCTCGGACTTATATCCAAAAAGCTAAGATCCCTTCGTATAGTCTCTTTCCAACACTTCTTGGGCCGTCCTCGCCCTCTCTTAGCCGGCTCAACATCCCAACACTCGCATCTCCTAACCGCTGCATCAGTTGACCTTCTTTGCAAATGACCAAACCATCTTAAGCGGTTTTCTCGCATCTTATCCTCGATCGGAGCTACACCAACTTTCTTTCTAATGCATCATTCCGAATCCGATCTTTACGTGTATGTCCACACATCCATCTTAGCATTTTCATTTCTGCTACAACCATTCTCTGCATATGTCTATAGTTCACAGGCCAAAAAAAATTTCAAAATCGACTAATGACCGACTAAATCCGATTAGTCGCCCGACTGCCGATTAATCCTTAGTCAGTGACCCCGCCGACCGAGTACTAACTACTGCTTTCTGCAATCACATGAAGTTTGGTGAACAATGCTAAGAGATCTAAGAAACTCAGAAAGCTGTAAAGTGCAGAATTCTAAGGCATTATCAGAGCGATGATATTTGACATTGGCAGAAAAGATATTCTTTATCTCAGTAATAAAATATTTGATCACGGATCCAACCTCAGACTTATTCTTCAATAAAAAGATCCAGTAAAGTCTAGAGAAATCATCGACAACAACCAGATAAAAATGGTGTCCTGGTGATTAGGAACACAACTCGGACCCCGAATGTCTAAATGAAGGAGCTCAAATAACTGAGAACTGCTCCGACTCTGATGGGATGGAAAGGAGGAACGGTGATGCTTCCCAAGCTGGCATGCCTCACACTAAAAGGAGGATCTCGTAGAAATTTAAGGGAACAACTTCTGCAGAGGAAGGAGGTCAAAACGAATGTGCCATGTATATGAAGAATCTGGTCCACTAGGTACAGTAGAAATGCCATCATGAGGAGGTTGGACCAGTCTGTAGAGCTCCCGCTGCTCACAGCCACATCCAATCACTCTGCCCGTAAGTATGTCCTGAAACACAAGAGACAAAGGGTCAAAAATGACACGATAATGCAGATCCTTAGTAATCTGACTAATGGAAAGTAAATTCATCTGGAAGTCAGGAGCATATAAAACATTCTGAAGGCGCATGGACGGCATCAATTGCACCTCCCCCCGTCCTGTAACGGGTAAGTGGTCACCATTAGCAATAACAACCCATCTGTCAGGTGGTATAGTCCTGTAGGACCTCAGCTGCGCTTTGTCTCCACATAGGTGATGAGAAACACCAGAGTCTATAATCCACTCTGTCATGTCTGTACCCGTGCTACTAGTAAAAGCATAGGCGATACCTGAGGAGCTCGAAGAGGCTCTGTCTGCAGTATCTGTAGTGGTGGTGCCAACAGTAGGAGTCATGATATCTCGAATACGAGAGACAATATCATCCATGTGAGGATCGTCTTGGGAAGCTGGACTCTTTGAAGGTGGTATAGTCCTGTAGGACCTCAGCTGCGCTTTGTCTCCACATAGGTGATGAGAAACACCAGAGTCCATAATCCACTCTGTCATGTCTGCATCAGTGCTACCAGTAAAAGCATAAGCGATACTTAAGAAGCTCGAAGAGGCTCTGGCTGCGGTATCTGTAGTGGTGGTGCCAACAATAGGAGTCATGATCTCTCGAATACGAGAGACAATATCATCTAGACGAGGATCAGCCTGGGAAGCTGGAGTCTTTGGAGGCTTAATCTATTCTGCTACACGACCAGAAGTAGGATATCCATGCTTTTGGTAGTATGTATCCTTTGCATGTCCTGGCCAATGATAATAAGTGCAAGGACCACATTGGCATCCACCGTCTCTGCCATAAGGGGTGCGTCCTCTGGATTGGATCATCCCTCCTCGACCACGAGAAGCTGCCATCGCTGAGCGAAGAGGATGACTATTCTGCTTGGCCATGTAGATATCAAACTGTAGCTGAAGGATCTTGGCCTCATTCTACGCTTGAGCATAGATGGATGCCAAAGTATCCCACATCACCTTTGCGGTGGGCTGATTTAGAATATCATTGGCTATCTTCGTGGTCAGGGTTCCACAAAGCCAAACTCGCGCATGCGCATCATCTTGCTTCCAAGAAGCATTAGCCCCAGTCTTATCCGTTGGCTCTGGATCTGCCAGGATGTCCTCCTCGTTGTTGCACTGCATGATGGTGAGAAACTGCATGGACCACAACTCATATCTGGTCCCTTCCATCTTAACGATGGGAGCCGGGCCCTTGAAGGCTTCAGACGAAAAAATATCACTCACATGATAGAAAACGGCCGAACAACGGAACTCAACTGGGGAATAGACCGATATGAACGAGTCTACACAATCATACAGAGGATTGGTTGTATGTGTAGACTCATACAACCATCCTCATCAATCTCCGCTGCTTTCTAGCGCCGGAAAATGCGATTTATAGGTCTGAAATCACGTTTTCCGGTCAAAATTAGACCTATTCAGACTGCAGATCAAGCCACAGAGCCATTCACAGTTTCACAATCTGAATTAGTTCATACTTGCACATGCATGACTTAATCTTTGAGACAAGCATATGACTACTGGCAGGATCAACCAGGTAGTCAAAATTCGACCTATTCAGACTGCAAGAAACGAGTGGGAATGTGATCTTGCATTTATCCAAGAAACGAAACTTTCGGGGGTCGATGACTCCCTTTGGAGGTCTTTCGGTGCGGGTGCTTTGGATGACTTTCGCACGGTGGATGCCATTGGGGCTTCGGGTGGCATTCTCTTGGCATGGCGCTCGACGATTTTCTCATTCTCCTCTATGCGGGTTGGAAGACATTCTTTGTCTGTGGTGTTGACTCGGGCCGACTCCCATGCTTCTATTGCCTTCTCTTGTATTTATGCGCCTATTTGCCACGTCCTCAGGCGGGAGCTCTGGGATGAATTGCGGGTGGCGGCCTCTGAGTTCGCGGGCCTTCCTTGGCTGCTGGGGGGGGGATTTTAATGTCACTGCTCACTCCTCCGATCGTCCTCGCGGTCGCGGGGGGCAGGATCCGGGCTCCCGCGAGTTTGTTGATTTCATTGGTGAGCTGGCCTTGGCGGGGCTGGTCCCCGACGACATTTCTTATACTTGGAGGAACAATGCTTCTCGATCGAGGATTGATCAATTCTTGGCGAATATGAAACTAATGGAGGCTTTCCCTTTGTGCTCGGTGTCATCTCGACCGCGCTCGTCCTCTGATCATAATCCAATTGTGTGGGACTCTGGGGAAGAGCTCCGTCCGCGGGGTCTCTTCCGGTATGAAAGGTATTGGCTTTTGGAGCCAAATTTCAAAGATTTGGTGAAGAATCACTGGAATCAGACTACGTGTGTGGGACCCGATGCTCGTAGATTTGATCAGAAGCTTGCGTCTCTGAGGAGACTCTTGGCATCTTTCAAGAAGGAATCGCGTCTGGCTCGTGTGGCGGCTAGGGTGGCGGCGGAAGATGTAATTTTGCGGCTGGACCGAACGGAAAATTCTAGAGAACTGCTAACGGAGGAGCTTTCGGAGCGTGCTGCTGCGCATGATGTGGTCAAAGCGGAGGATAAGAAGAGGACTATCGAATGGCGTCAGCGCTCGCGTTTGAGGTGGATAAAGGACGGTGATGCTAATACTGCTTTCTTCCACCGGGTAGCCAGTGGAAGAAGACGATATAGCTCTATCCGCTCTCTACTGGTTGATGGTTCCCTCATTAATGGGGATAAGGAGCTGGGTGCGGCCATGATGACTCATTTCAAACGTGTTTTTGGGTGCCAGTCGCAGCGCAGGTGGCGCTGGCCCGGCCGGGGGGCTCCTTCAATTTTACCCACAGATGCGGTGGCCCTGGTTAGGCCGTTCTCTTTGGCTGAGCTCAAGGAGGCTGTTTGGGACCTTATCGCGGACGATTCGCGGGGCCCTAACGGGTTCCCGGTGGCCTTCTACCGTGATTTCTGGGATGTGGTGGCTCAAGACGTGTTGGAGGTTGCTCGCGAATTCTGTGAAGGGAACCGTGAGTTTGATAAAATTAATAGGGCCCTTATTGTTATGATCCCTAAGACTCCTGCGGCCAATTGTATCGAAGACTTTCGGCCTATCTCTATCTCGAATGGGATTTATCTAATCATTGCTAAGGTCTTGGCCAGGAGGCTCGCTCCCCTTCTTGCTTTGCTGATCTCGCCTTCGCAGGCCGCCTTTATTCGTGGGCGGCAGATATCAGATTGTTTCGCGGTGGCCTTCGAGATGGTTGCGGTATGGAGGAAGTCAAATTCGATGGGGATTCTTTGGAAGATCGATTTCGCAAAGGCTTATGATTGCCTTGATTGGCGTTTCCTGTGGTCGGTTTTGAGGCGGAGGGGCTTCCCGGAGGTTTGGATTTCGTGGGTGTTGCGTTGTGTGACCACGACCTCCCTCTCTGTTTTTCTTAATGGTCGCCCGGTCGGGGGATTCTTCCAGCCAAGGAGGGGCGTGCGACAGGGATGTCCTCTCGCTCCCCTTCTCTTTGTGCTGGCGGCTGACGTTCTGCCTCGTATGATTGACGGCGTGGTTGCGGCGGGTCTGACCCGGGGATGCACTATTGGGGACTTCCATGTCCTCCTTATTCAGTTTGCGGACGACACTCTTTGCTTTATCGAGGGTGGCCCTACTGAGGTATCCGGTATGGCTACTACTCTCCAGCTCTTCAGTGAGTTATCGGGGCTCTTGATTAATGGGACTAAGTCTAAGGTGTTACCCTTCGGAATGTCGCAGGCGGAGGTGTTGGAGTGTGGCCGACTGTTGGGCTCTTCCCCCGGTGGACTCCCTTTCGACTACCTCGGTCTGCCTCTGGCTGTGGGTCGTGTCCGGCTCTGTGATTGGAAGGTGGTGGTGGAGAAGTTGGAGGCTCGCCTGGCCGGGTGGCGAGCGGCTTTACTATCCGGGGGGGTTGGTTCTTCTCAAGGCGGTGCTATCCTCTGTTCCAATATATTTCTTCTCGATTCGAGGTATGCCTAAGGGGATTCAGTTGCGCTTGGAGAGGTGTATGCGGGGATTCTTGTGGGGTAGGAAGGGGGAGGGGAGAAGGGGGGTTCATTTGGTGGGGTGGGGTGATGTCACGCGGCCCAAGCGGGTTGGGGGCTTGGGAGTAAGGCGGCTGGAGGTGGTTAATGACGCCCTCTTGCTTAAGTGGGCTTCACGGGTTTGGGGAAATGAGGAGAATTTCATGCTTAATGTACTGCGGGAGTTGCTGGGGGAGGAGCTGATGGGCGTTACTCGGGGGAACACGTTCCGCCACCTAACTCCTTTTTGGCATGGAGTGATGAATGTTTTTACTCGTAATCGCTTTCTTTTTAAACCTGTGTTGGGCAAGGGGAATTCATTTCGTTTTTGGACCGATGACTGGTCCGGAAGGGGTGCTCTCAATTATACGTTCCCTCGTTTGTTTGCTTTGGTGGATGATAAGGAGGCTTCGGTGGCCTCGTGCTGGGAGGACGGCTGCTGGTGTCCTCGGTTTATTGCGAACCTCTCGGATCAGCGTTTGGACGATTTCCTTTCGTTGATGCGCCTGCTTGCGGAAGTTATCCAACCTAATGACGACCGGGACCACTGGACATGGAAGGATGGTTCTTTCTCCACGAGGAAGGCGTACTTTGCTCTCGTTACTAGCAATCAAGTGGAGGACATTAATCTTGTGCGTGATTGCAGAATCCTATGGGGGCTGAAGCTTCCAGAGCGCATTGGCATTTTCTTATGGCTTTTTCGCAGGGGGAGACTCTTAACTCGTGACCGATGCGCAAGTTTATTCCCCAATGTTGGGCCTAACTGCGGGCTTTGTGGCGCGGAGCGGGAAACCATCAACCACTTATTCTTCGATTGCGGGTTGGTTCGTGGCCTTTGGGATGATCTTGACTGGATCAATTCTGTTTCCATATCTGCTTTTTGCGAGAGCTTGATGAACCACAGGGGCAGGGAAAGGAAGGTTTTGCTGGATCCGATTGCGAGGTTGTGGAGCATACGGCTGGGGAGGAATGAGGCCCTCTTTGCGGGCCAGCGCTTCTACAGGGAAAACATTACTATCCTTGCTACGCGTCTTCTGGCTGATTGGTGTCCTGGGTAGGTCTGGTTTGATTTTTCTGGGGGGGTGTTTTGACTTCGGGTTCCCCTTCGGTTCTTCTTATTTGTTCGACTCTTTTAACACTGTTGTAATATCTCGTTACGTTTTGTTTTTAATATATTGGGGTGAACACCGTTGAGTGTCTCCCCCTTTTTTGAGCGTCAAAAAAAAAGATCAAGCCACAGAGGCACACAGAGGTGCACGGGAGGGCCGACGGTGGCCTGTGGTTGGGCCTTGGCAGCCTGAGCTGCGGCCGGAGAGGTCGGGCTGTGCCCTCGGAAGCAGCTGGAGAGGCTGGGCGACGGCCTGATAGCAGCCCAGAGGGCCGAAGGGACACGGCGGTGGCCTGGGCGGCTTGGGCAGCGGAGGTCGGCGGCGGCAGAGGAGGGGAGGGGGCGTGGGTAGGGTTTGGGTTTGTTGGGATAAGGGAACTCCGGTCTAGGACCGTCGCTCCGATACCATGTTGAAGGAAAAGAATGAATTACATTAATGAGAGGCCCTAGGGTTCTCTTATATAGGAGATGAATATATTGGACAAATTACAAAAGAAGACAAAAGAAGTAGACAATAAGAAAACAATAATAAAGATAACTAATATCCCAACATGCACCAAATAAGGAACATAAGATGTTAGTTGACCCTGGTTTGACTAATAATAAATATGGACCATCATGATCATTAGATAGATGGTAAGATGACTGTTCTGGTCTTTAAGGAACCTTTTGTTTCTGCATTTTGTTTGTGCATTAGTTTTTTGCTGGACAGTTAGGATCATATGATGCAAAATAGAAATTCGACGACGGCGGAAAATAAAATATTTGTGGATTTTTTGGTGGAAGAATAATGGAGGGGTTGAGAAGAAGAATGCTCGTCGGGAACGAGAGGTTTGTGGAAGAAGAACCGCGTAGACCGCGAGGAGAAGAGAGACAAGGGAGAGGGAGATAGATAATAAATCTCAATTTTATAAATCACTGAACTGACTAAAGCAATGGACCACCATCCCTTTATATAGGAGGGATGAGATTACAAAAATAAAAAAAAACAACTAATTATCCTAAATTGACTCTAACTGATTAACCGACTAATTTGAAATTCAAAATCTCTAACTAATTGAGATCACAGGAGATTCCATTTATTTAATTAAAATTATGATGACTCAAATAAACGTAAATAAAATTAACAGATAATATTAAATAAATATTCAGCCCTATATTTTGGTTCCACGCTGCATCAACTCTCCTCCGCTTTTTTTTTTAAATTCGTCTCCCGACGAATTGCCGGATCTGCAGGCTTGGAGGTTGATAATTTTGAATCCGCGTTCTCAGTCATCCCCTGGAAGAATTGGTGTGGAGCGAATGGCAAAATCCACACGCGTGCGACGTGGGCGTTGGTGACGTGGCCTTCGTGGTGGAAGAACATGTGTGGCACAAATGGTGGCGTCTTCATGAATTTTGTCTCCTCATTGTGATGATTGAAAAATTGATGAGGCATGAACAATATGACCCTCGGAGATTCTATAGCAAAGCAATGACACAATGAGTGTAGAGGAGGAGATGTGTCTAATGAATGAAGCCATGAGGCCTTTAAATAGGGGAAACCCAAGGTCTTAGTCCTATTTGGATAAGGAGGGTTCCTAGATTTCCTCTTTTCAGTACTCCATTTTAAATATTTCTGCAGCAGGGGTTTGGGTTGCAATTTTCGTACCCCTTCCACTAAACAAATCTTGTGAGAGGGGCCCTTGGCTTTTCCCTTTAAATAAAAACTTCCGCATGGGGGGCTCTTCTTGTAATTTTTCCAAGGTAACTCCCAATCCCACATTACAGGGGATTCGAACCCCTTAGATCTCGGATTTCTTGTTAGGGCTCGGCATCTTCTCCTCTGATCGTGGCGGCAGAATCGCCGACTCCAGGGGCGACGCTGAGCGCGTCGACGAGGGTTGCGGTTCGTGGTCACGTGGTTGCGCGCGAGTTCGCAAGGACGACCACACGTGTATCCTTGCTTGTGGTGGCGCGCGGTGATGCGGGGGCCGTGAAGGGGCAATTTGTGGAGGGTCGCCGAGGGTATCAGGCGGGATCGAGGGCTGCGGGGAAGGGTCTGTGAAGGGGCGGGGGTGAGGGAAGGCGGTGGCGATGGTTTGGGGTTGGGTGATGGCTTGCGTGGGGGCGTGGGTGCAACAAAATGGGGTCTTGGCGGCGATTGGGCAAGGGGGGTTGCTGGGGGTGCACGGGTGGCGACAGGAGGTGCATGTTTGGCTGGAGGGGGCGACGGGGCTGGAAGGTCTGTCGGGGTGGTGAGAGCATCGGGACAGGGTGCGGCGGCCAGGGGTTTTTCTGGGAGCGCGAGATTGGTGGAGGGGTCCCTCGAGGATGCTGGTGGGGGAATGGGACTCGCCGGCGGTGCGAGGATGGTGGCTGGAGGGGCTGGGGTTGAGGCTTGTGCTTCCGGGGTTGGGGGGAAGGCAGGGGAAGGGGTTGGCGACAGGGGTGGGGCAGGTGCAGCGGGAGGGGGCACGGGTGCAGCGGGTGTGGTTGGTGGCGCGGGGGTGGAGCCGGGAGGTGGTGGGGGTGGTGGTGTGGGCAAGGAGGGTCGTCGGAGGTGCGAGGGTTGCGACGGGAGAGGCTGGGGTTAGGGGAATGTCGTCGGGAACCCGCGGAAGGGTCGTACGTGGCCCTGAAACCGCTTTTTTCAACGAACGCAGATCTGAAAGTACCTGGACAACGAGCGAATCGTCGTTGACGGTGCAGTTTCCTTGGCTCTCTTCAACAGGAACTTGGACGATAGTTTCACCGTCCCTTTTGGCGATGAGTTCTTTTATTTGTCGCGTCATTGATTCTCTATTCTGTGAAAGAATTTGGAGCATATTCGACAGTGTTTGTCTGATCTCAGCACGCCATGCGCGGTCGTTGGGGCGAGATCCGTTGGTCTTTCTGCGCGAGTGACGAGAGGGATCGCCAGGTCGTGAGGACGACCTAGATGCCATGCTCTGATACCAATTGATGCAAAATAGAAATTCGGCGACGGCGGAAAATAAAATATTTGTGGATTTTTTGGTGGAAGAATTATGGAGGGGTTGAGAAGAAGAATGCTCGTCGGGAACGAGAGGTTTGTGGAAGAAGAACCGCGTAGACCGCGAGGAGAAGAGAGACAAGAGAGAGGGAGATAGAGAATAAATCTCAATTTTATAAATCACTGAACTGACTAAAACAATGGACCACCATCCCTTTATATAGGAGGGATGAGATTACAAAAATAGAAAAAAAACTAATTATCCTAAATTGACTCTAACCGATTAACCGACTAATTTGAAATTCAAAATCTCTAACTAATTGAGATCACAGACGATCCCATTTATTTAATTAAAATTAGGATGACTCAAATAAACACAAATAAAATTAACAGATAATATTAAATAAATATTCGGCCCTATATTTTGATTCCACGCTGCATCATCATGGGTCATCATTTTTTCCTTTGATATTACCTACTTTGAGAAAGTGTCCGTATTTTGAAACCGTAGTCTCTATGTATGGTTGGTTTACACAATGTTGGAGTTTTTTCTTGCATAGTAGGCCATCATGCACTTAACTTTTTTTGTGCATTTGTGTTGGACATCATTTATTCCTCTCTTGTTATCCGCTTCACTGTTTGCGCTTATTTATCACATTCTATGCCGGGCATAACATATTGTCTTTTACTTTGCATCAGTCTAGCTGTGGATGGTTTCACACCGTCACTGTATAGGGACATTGCTTTCAAGAAGTTCCATTCTTCACCTACATGTTAGGTTGCCTTGATTTTTTTGGCGCCTTGACCTTTATTACCCACTCAAGTCAAGAAAATTGAGGGCCAGTTGTTACATGGATTGCTGCAAGTGCTCGGGTAGTAAACTGCTTATATTAGAGGGTTTTTTGGTCCAAAGCACCTTCTTATGTTAGCAGAGTGGCTGACCACCTCTTTTGCTCTCTCTCCTGTGGTTTTTGATAAACATCCAAACAGACTGATTGCAACTTTATTGATGTCAAAGCACATCTCTTGATTTTTATTTAGTTAAATATCATCACTATTTTCCTTGTTTATTATAAAGCTATACATATCAGCAAAATGCCATCACCACATTGTCCATCTACATTACGCATTCCTTACATATGCGTCATTGGGAGCTTTGGAAGGTTGTATAGAGAAGCTATCCTTGTTTCTTTTGGTTTTACATATTGCGGTCTTTTGCGAGCACCCTCTTCACCTTCATAAGCAATTAGTCCGATGGGGTTGTTTGGACTCTTTTTTGATCCCTCATCGTTGCACTCAACATTTCACGATTTACAATCTTTAACATATCGTTCCATGCATATAGATTCTTCATTTTTATGAGATTATAGGCTTTTCTTTTGAATATAGGCATATGGTTATTGTTCAGCACTTAATTATCCTGTTCTCTGAATATCGGAAAACTATATATATGGGCTTTAATTTGTCAATGGATCACTGAATATATTAGGGTTTATTTATTAAACATGCAGTTTTCACCCTTTCTCTGTCATGTAATGACTAAAGACTACATCAACTTTTGTATTTAGATCATTGGAATATGAAAATTTTGATGTAAGTAACATGCTCTTTTCGTTTCTTTTTGTTTATAAATGCAGTTCATTTGGCATATGGTCTTTATTTTTCTGATAATCGCAACTTTGACTTTGGCTTTTGTTGCAACAGACAGAATCTGGTTTCTTGGTTTTTTGCGAGATACAACTTGGGTTTGTGATAACTTTCTTTTGGTAACTGCTGCGGCTTTGATCACAGTTAATGGCTTTTGGTGGAGAAGACTCCTGTTAGCATTGCATGGGGTATGTGCTCAGCATTAGAACATCTGGGTTTTCTTGCATCGATTATTTTCTCATCCTTCAGAACACGAGTTCCGTGACTTAGATCTTTTAGGTACTTCTGAGTTTTTTCCATTTTGTACAGAACAGTTGCTGTTTAGGAGGCCTTGCTAAACCCCAGTCACAACAACATAGAGTGAGGAAGGTTCCAGCACCTCCGTCAAGGAGGGATATACCTACAACATCAAGATCTAGAAGAAGCACAAGGCAATGGTCTTCAAGTTCAGTGGTCATGGAGAATAAGGGTAGCAGTTCTCAATGTATTGAGACGCTAACCACACTAGCTGCTGCCCCAGTTAATGAGGAAACCAGAGTTGAGAATGAAAATTCAAATGGCGCCACTTTTGTCAACCAGGGTTGGTTCATGAAAATCCTCTTCCCCCACTAGCAATTGGTTTCACAAATAAATACATGATGCCAATTTATATGCTTATGTAATCACAGAAGATAATTGTTGCTTATGCATCACATATATCCCTTTTCTTTTCTTTTTTTAATAAAATACATATCCCTTTCCTATTTTTCTATTGATTTACTTACTGAATTTTTATGTTCCTGCAATGTGGTAAATAAATATATGCTTCAACTTTGAACATGGCATTACTGATATGATTCTGAGTATATTTTATTATGAGAGGCGGCTTCATTTTCCTCGAAGTATCATAGAAGTATGGTCTTTCCTTTTTTGTAAAAAGCCAAATGGTGGCCACTCAAGACATGAGTCATTCAATTATCATTATCAGAAATTGCCAATGAATTTCCCATGGCAAGATCTACACTATAAACCGCTGATATTAATTGAAGAGTTTATTATCTTAATCTATATCTTGATATTTTAGATAATCACAGTGATGGATGACAAATACCTGAGAAGAAAATGGTAGACCTTTCTGCATGTTGATTACACGTACTCCCAGAACACAATGATAGCATACCATTGGCCTCAAATTTCAACGAAATTCGGTCGAATTTTTGTCGAATATCGATATTCTGTCGAAATCGAAATTCGACTGAAATGACCGAATATAGGGGCCCTAATACAAAATATGACCGAAATTTTGGTCGAAATTCGACCGAAATTCCGTTTCAGTCAGTCACCGAAATGGTGATCAAAACCGTCATTTAGGGCCTTATGCAGAGCTATATTCCGTATTTGGTTTTTAAGACTGTCCATTGGTCTCTTGTTGATATAGCTAACTTGTTTGACCTTGAGGATGAAATAATCATAATTCTCAACTCTCTTTTTTCTCCCTCATTCCGCCATTACCACATAGAAGTTATACATTTTAACTACCAACTAAATTTGAATATTTTGAAAATTTATCTAGAGTTGATTAGTTAAAAAGAGGATGATATGACAAATTCTAGAAGTCGTTTTTATGGGCAATATATCTGGTTAATTATCCACACTAAATGATTAATTTCTGCAGGACAACAATAACAACAACAAAGCTTTTTCTCACATTAAGTAGGGTTGGCTATATGGATTCTTTGCCTCCATTCAGATTTATCTTGGTTATTCTCTGGCTTAGACCCAAAAGACTAAGATCCCTTTGGATAGTCTCATTCCAACACTTCTTGTGCCTTCCTCGCCCTTTATTAGCTGGCTCAACATCCAAAAACTCGCATCTCCTAACTGGTGCATCAACCGACCGCTTTTGCAAATGGCCAAACCACCTTAAGCGGTTTTCATGCATCTTATCCTCGATCGGAGCTACACCAACTTTCCTTCAGATTGCATCATTCGAATTTGATCTTTACAAGTATGTCCGCACATCCACCTTAGCATTTTCATTTTGTTACTGCCATTCTCTGCACATGTCTATAGTTCACAAGCCAACATTCAGATCCATAGAGCATAGCATGTCTCATGATTGCTTTGTAAAACTTTTCTTTGATTTTCAAAAGAATTTTCTTATCACACAAAACAATAGAGGCCTCCTCCACTTCAACCAACCCGTATTTATTCTACGAGTAACATCTCCATCAATTTTCCCATCATGTTGCAAAATAGATACCAAGTATCTCAAAGAATCTTTCTTATGAAAGTTATTGTCACCAATCTTTACCTCGATTCCTTCACCATTGCTTCCATGAGAGTGCACTGCATATATTCACTTATTCGATCTTAGCCTTACTTATACGAAATCCTTTAGTTTCTAATGCATGTCTGATGAATCTCAGATTCATCACTCTAAATCTCATAAATTAAGCTCAAATCCCTCAAAATCATTGGCATTTCTATATTTATTCTGCATAATTAGCATTCATGCATGTTTTAATAAGAATTGCATTTTATCACTCATTTCTGCACAAAATAAGAAGCCAAAAAACCCAGCCAAAATTGACCTGTAAATAGCCTAACTTCCCTGATTTTTAACTCATTCATGCTAACTCTGAATGACACAAAACCACCTCCACTGTGTACATATCACTAACAAGAATAAATAAAAAATACAAAAAAAACACCAACCCAAATAAGTGGACAAAAAACCCAAACCCTAGTTTCAGGATTCCTGGACTAGAACCCTCATATCTCCCTCATCCAGTGTCGATTTGATCCTACTCACTTTTGAACTAATATACATTCAATTACCTTCAAAACAAGACCAAGTTCAAGAGAATCGGAGCTCGTATGTGAAAGTTGGGTTTTGAGTCTCTTTTGTACATTTTGTATTTTAGCTGATTTTGACCTAATATTTTATATGCATAATTAACCTA
Source organism: Ottelia alismoides (assembly GCA_037367405.1). Classification (NCBI taxonomy): domain Eukaryota; kingdom Viridiplantae; phylum Streptophyta; class Magnoliopsida; order Alismatales; family Hydrocharitaceae; genus Ottelia; species Ottelia alismoides. The sequence continues at coordinate 163,748 of JAZKJV010002816.1, forward strand.
TTTTATTTTATTTCTTTTTTATTTGTCTTCTTTGATAAAAGTTTTATTAAAATGCGAAAAAAATCCAAATCCAAACTGAGCTTTAAATCAAAGAAACAAATTGAGTCCAAGTCTTCATTAATTGTCTGCACCAAATCGGTCTTTTTCGTATTTTATTTTATTTCTTCTTAAATAATAAAAATACAAAAAAATTAGATTAATGTGTGAATAACTCTATTTGATTTTATCATTTTTTTTTCGGATTTTTATCTGGTTTAAAAATAACAAAAAAATTATAAAACCCAAAAATCAAGGTATTCTATGTACATGGGATACTCCAAAAATATCACTTTGTGCAATTGATCGATTTTGATTTTGATGTCTTCATGAAAGTTGTAGATCTCATCGAGACGGACAATTTTCATGAAGAAACTTTTTTGATCCGAGGTCGTTTACTATTTCTTTTCTATTTTTCTTTCTATTTATTTTCTGATTTTTGTGTTCGAATTTTTATTTATTTATTCATTTTTATAAAAATAAATAAATATATATATAGATCCCCGCACGTGTGTCGCACATGCCTCCCAGGCACGCGCCACACACGTGCACTGCCTCACGCCCTTTCCTCGATGCCACGTGTCGCTCGCCTGGCCGTCCGATCTCGGCCGATCGGATGGCCCAGCGTTCTTTGTCTTCCTCCAGCCTTTCCCCTTTCGCCTGCCGCCCGTTGATTTCACCCTCTATCTCCGCCGGAGATCTCGCCACCGCCTCCATCTCCGATCGCTCCGCGAATCCCTCGTCGGTCATCAAATCCATTCCGCCGCACCCCAAAATCTCATCACCAATCTTCAATCGAACCCCGACGAATCCCTAAATCAACTCCTGCAGATCCTTTACTTCTTCGGCCGTTCTCCAACTCTATAAAAGCTCTGCCGCCCTGACCTCGCAATGCATTCGCCGATAGCCATCAAGTGATGAGTGGCGGTGACAACGCCTTCTCCTCGTCTTCCCCAGCGAGATCCGAGTCCAGCAAGACTCGTTGCAGCGACGACCTCCTCGCCCTCGCTGCTTCTGCTCGGGCCGACACCGTAGAGCCAACGACTTCGCTAAGCCTCCTTCGACCACTTCGATTGAGACGTCACCGTCACGTCCAGACAACATCCACCGCTGACTATCTCCGACGTTCTTCAACTACGCTTCAACTCCAGGCCTATTCAACGCACGACATCAACTTCTTCACCGTCGACAACATCATCATCACCTGCGAGTACCAGTCATCTCAGCCATCTCCGCCACAAGCTTCCCACGACGTCCTTCTCCGGGAACGTCATCGTCAACCTTCGACAACGACTCCACCAGCACACGGACCACCGGAGCACCGCCCGCGACGTCCCCGCCACGGCGCCACCGCTCTCGCCAACCGCCAATCCACCTACGGCGGAGCTCCTCGACCACCGAAGCACTCCATCACCGACTCCATCTTCGATGCCAGTGGCCGGGCACGAGGCCCGAGGCCCCGCCACGTGCAACGCACGTGGGTTGGGGGAACAACAGAGGACCCCGCACGTGAGCCCACGTGCCTGAGGTGGGCCAATTGCAGACACCACCCCCGAATCCGCCTTATTCCGCCAAAAGTCGATGCACGTGACCTGCTGGGTAATTTACAAGAAGCCCCTCTGGGTCCTCCTATTTACGCATTAGTCCCCCAATCCCACGTGCCCCTTGGAGATTTTGCAGAAAACCTCCCTATCTATTGGATTTATATTTCTATCCTTTTTTCTACAGTTATTTATTGATTCAAATATTGCAATAACACCTCTGTGTTCTCTTTTAATTCTAGACTGCTATATTACACTATTTATTCATCCAAAAATAGCATTTTATTCAGCATTTAATTCTCTACATCTTGACATATTGTGGACATTTTTGTGATCAATGGTTAATTAATAATTAATTATTTTGTGGAAAATTGTATATTTTACCCAACTTTTGATCTGAAATTTGTCATTGATTAACCGTTGCTCTAAAAATTCCCGAAAAATCACGGATTGTAGAATTAATTGTGATTAACATTATGCTAAAAAAGAATTGCATTTGCATGCATTGTCTGCCTTGTAAAAAATCATTTTGCATATTTCAATGTTTGATTTTTAATAGGTATTGAATCTTGTATTTTCGAGGTTTAGGATTTTTCTGAAATCAATCACCTAGAGATAGATCTTAGATAATTTTATCCCTTGAAAATAATTAGGTTTAATATTTATTACAATTATATTTTGAAATTCACTTTGTTTGTATTTAAAAATTCATAAAAAAAATCCATCTTGCATCCAAAAATTTCAAAAAATCACTATGCATTCATTTCATCATAATTATCAGTTTGGCCAAGTTTCATATTTTTTGGACATTGTTTGATCGATATTTACTTTTTAGTCCCTAAAATAGGCCGAAAAAGCATTGTGCATCCTTTATTGCATTAAAAATTACAAAAAAAGACTGCCTTGAAAACCACACACAAACTTTGATAGACATAATTCTAGGTTGTTCCTTTGCCTCCTTGTGTTCGACTTTGGGACTTGTCCAAGTAAAATAAAGATAAAACCTCGTGATTAAAAATTAACTAAATAATTGTGGTTATTCTCTTGACCGATTCCGATTGCCGCCTACAACGAAACAAATCATATTTTTTAACGCATGACAATTCACGACGCATAATATTTTTAAGTAGCGTTCATCACTCTAAATATGTGGCTGTAATCTCCCATGAATGATGGATTGACATTTATCGAATATGAATGATGAATTGTATGATCGGAATAGAGAGGATTGATATATGAAGAAGTTGAGACCTCAGTCGGTTGTTGGTTTGTATGATCCGAATATAAAGGGTTGTCATTCATGAAGTAGATCGGATTTGTAGAGAATGTTGGATCTATTGGTGGTTGAGAGTCTCTTGTGGAAGTTGGAGGGAGTGTTGAAGTTTTGGGTCTAACCGATACGAATTCATTTTCATAGTATAGCTCTGATGGATTCTTGGATAAATGTTCCACCATTTTTGAAAGAGCTGAAATGAATGATGGTCTGGGTCTGTTCGATACGAATTGATTTTCATGATCAGGATCTGGAGAGTTCTTGGACAAAAATTCCATGATTTTCAAATGAGGTTTATTAGTTGACAAATCAAGAAAGGAGAGAGATAACACAATTATGCGACTTTTGATTGTCGAAATCGTTTCACGCACGCAAATCAAACACAAATCAAACCCCAAGTTCACCAACTCACACAATGAAACCGTAAGAGTTCGGCTATTATGTTTTCAATTTTAATTGGTGATAAGATAATTTTGGAAAGAATTTAACGAGCTGTTAGGTGCCAGAAATTTTTCTAATGACTGGACCGAATTCTTACGACTAGTTGCACCTACTTTCAGTCAGTATGGGAGTAAGTACATACCGTAGAAGAGCTACCCGTTACTTGAGGACGGAGCCTTACGCAGTGTCCTCTAAACCACCCACTCTGCTAAGGAAATCCGGACCGTTTACCGGCTACCCATAGATCCTCAGTCAGAAGTAGCTAATCGTTTTTGGTAGAATCAATAGTTAATATGAAATTCCGGGTTTGAGCTCTAACCTTAAGTGTCGTCTCTCGCTCACTCAGAAAAATAAAAGAATCCAAGGTTGGGGTTGCTCTCCCGTAAAAATTCTTGATTTTATGGGTTAATTTAAAATCGGTTATATTTAGCAGTCCGCAATTTTAATTAGGCGATCATTGAAGAATTAAGTGAGAAGAAATACACGTCTACCATCCAGTCCTAATTTCCTTTAAAATTATGTAATAAAAACAGGAGGGAGAAATTCGGGAAAAGCCGATGCACGCGTATAACTATGATGTATGCTCAGTTAGAAGACTTACAGTGAATCCTCGCAATCTCCATGTAGGATGCAATACAGAAATTTAAAAAATTAATCTAGATGAATGCAAGCCGATGAAAAACCGCACCTAGCAGAAAGTTTTATTAGCGGGGAAGAATTGAATTGAATTTGGCTAAATTGAACGATCTAATGTACGTCTCGGTTAAAGTGAAGTGTGGCCTTAGATCCTACGAGCACAATCAAAAATTAAAATGCTCTGAGAGCTGTATGTGCAGGTCTATCCTAAACGCCACTCAAGTTGGGCCTCACCCTCACCGGAGAGTGAAACATGCCACGACACACCACAGAATAAAGTTCAAGGTCTTTTACACAAGCGAGAGTCCAAACGGACACTGCTATAAATGAGCAATTATTTACAAAAATTAAAATTGCAGAAATTAAAATCCTAGACTCTACGCTCTCTCACGACTCGACTCGATCTTAAATTAATTGCGGCTTTTTCGGAAGTCGGTGAAGATGCTTTGGTTTCCAAAAATCGCTCCATGTACGTCGGGTACCTCGCGAAAAAAATAAGAGAGAGAATATAAGAGAGTGACTCAAAAATATATCAAAAATAAAAAAATAAATGCGGAAAATAAAATAAAATAAATGGAGAAAAAAGGAATTTACAATGAAAATTCGGGAGTCAGACTACCTGAATACAGAAATCTGAACAAAAAAATTTCAAGACAAAAAACTAAGCTGTTTGCCTCCTCGGCAACGACACCATCTGATGGGTCCGATATCACGCTATTGAAAAATATTATTTAAAAATAATCGTGAATTGTCGTGCGTTAAAAATATGATTTGTTTCGTTGTAGGTGGCAATCGGAATCGGTTAAGAGAATAACCACAATTATTTAGTCAATTTTTAATCACGTGGTTTTATGTTTATTTTACTTGGGTAGGTCTCAAGGTCGAACACAAGGAGGCAAAGGAATAACCTAGAATTATGTCTATCAAAGTTTGCGCGTGGTTTTCATCGTGGTGGCCTTTTTTTTGTAATTTTTAATGCAATAAAGGATGTACACTGCTTTTTCAAACTATTTTAGGGACTAAAAAGTAAATATCGATCAAACAATGTCCGAAAAATATGGAACTTGGCCAAACTGATAATTATGATGAAATGAATGCACAGTAATGTTTTTGAAATTTTTGGATGCAAGATGAATTTTTGTGAATTTTTAAATGCAAACAAAGTGAATTTCAATATTTAATTGTAATAAATATTGAACCTAATTATTTTCAAGGGATAAAATAATCTAAGATCTATCACTAGGTGATTGATCTCAGAAAAATCCTAAACCTTGAAAATACAAGATTCAATACCTATTAAAAATCAAACATTGAAATATGCAAAATGATTTTTACAAGGCAAACTATGCATGCAAATGCAATTCTTTTTGGACATAATGTTAACCACAATTAATTCTACAATCGTGATTTTTCGGGATTTTTAGAGCAAGGGTTAATTAATGACAAATTTCAGATCACAAGTTGGGTAAAATATTTAATTTTTCACAAAATAAATAATTATTAATTAACCATTGATCACAAAAATGTCCACAATATGTTAAGATGTAGAGAATTAAATGCTGAACAAAATGTTATTTTTGGATGAATAAATAGTATAATGTAGCAATCTAGAATTAAAAGAGAACACATGGGTGTTATTGCAATATTTGAATCAATAAATAACTGTAGAAAAAGGATAGAAATATAAATACCAATAAATAGGGAGGGTTTTCTGCAAAATCTCCAAGGGGCACATGCTACGCATGTGCCCTTAGATTGGGGGACTAATGCGCAAATAGGAGGACTCCGGAGGGGCTTCTTGTGAATTACCCAGCGTGTCCGGGGGGTGGTGTCTGCAATTGGCCCACCTCAGGCACGTGGGCTCACGTACGGGGTCCTCTGCTGTTTCCCCAACCCACGTGCGTTGCACGTGGCGGGGGCCTCGTGCCCGGCCGCTGGCGTCGAAGATGGAGTCGGTGGCGGAGTGCTCCGGTGATGGAGGAGCTCCGTCGCTGGTGGATTGGCGGTTGGTGAGAGCGGTGGTGGGGACGTCGCGGGCGGTGGTCCACGCGCTGGTGGAGTCGTTGTCGAAGGTTGGCGATGACGTTCCCGGAGAAGGGGGTCGCAGGAAGCTTGTGGCTGAGATGACTGGTACTCGCAGGTGATGATGATGTTGTCGACGATGAAGAAGTTGATGTCGTGCGTTGAAGAGGTCTGGAGCTGAAGCGTAGTTGAAGAACGTTGGAGATAGTCAGCGGTGGATGTTGTCCGGACGTGGCGGTGAAGTCACAGTCGAAGTGGTCGAAGGAGGCTCAGCGAAGTCGTTGGCTCTACGGTGTCGGCCGGAGCAGAAGCAGCGAGGGCGAGGAGGTCGCCGCTGCAACAAGTCCTGATGGACTCGGATCTCGCTGGGGAAGACGAGGAGAAGGCGCTGTCACCGCCACTCCTCACTTGATGGCTATCGGCGGATGCACTGCGAGGTCGGGGCGGCGGAGCTTTTATAGAGTTGGAAAATGGCCGGAGAAGGAAAGGATCTGCAAGAGTTGATTTAGGGATTCGTCGGGGTTCGATTGAAGATTGGTGATGAGATTTTGGGGTGCGGCGGAATGGATTTGACGACCGGCGAGGGATTCGCGGAGCGATCGGAGATGGAGGTGGTGGCGAGATCTCCGGCGGAGATCAAGGGCGAAATCAACGGGCGGTGGGCGAAAGGGGAAAGGCTGGAGGAAGACGAAGGACGCTGGGCCATCCGATCGGCTGAGATCGGACGGCCAGGCGGGCGACACGTGGCATCAAGGAAAGGGCGTGAGGCGGTGCACGTGCATGGCGCGTGCCTGGGAGGCACGTGCGACACACGTGCGGGGATTTATTTATTTATAAAAATGAATAAATAAATAAAAATTCGAAAAATGGCTGACACGTGGCGGCTCCAGGAGCGGTCACGTGTCAACACCACAAAAATCAGAAAATAAATAGAAAAGAAACAGTAAATGACCTCAGATTGAAAAAATTTCTTCACGAAAATTGCTCGTCTCGATGAGATCTACAACTTCCATGAAGACATCAAAACCAAAATCGATCAATTGCACAAAGTGATATTTTTGGGGTATCCCATGTACATAGAATACCTTGATTTTTGTGTTTTATATTTTTTTTGTTATTTTTAAACTAGATAAAAATCCGGAAAAAATATGATAAAATCAAAGATAGTTATTCACACATTAATCTAATTTTTTGTATTTTTATTAATTAAGAAGAAATAAAATAAAACACGAAAAAACCGATTTTGTACAGATAGTTAATGAAGACTTGGATTCAGTTTGTTTCTTTGTTTTCAAGCTCAGTTTGTATTTGGATTTTTGCGCATTTTAATAAATCTTTTATTAAAGAAGACAAATAAAAAAGAAATAAAATAAAATAGGTTAATTATGTACATAAAATATTAGGTCAAAATAAGCTAAAATACAAAATGTACAAAAGAGGCCCAAAACCCAACTTTTACATACGAGCTCCGATTCATTTGAACTCAAGGTTCAGGAAAGCGGTATGCGTATGCGTTCAGACTGGTCACCGAATACTGATTAAGCGGTATGCGGGGGCATATGCGGGGTATATGCGGTTCTAAGCGGTTTTCTAATTTTTAATTTAAAAATAAAAAAATATCTATGAATAACATTACCACTGAAGTTATGTATCTAAGTGGAGTTAAAGAAGATCTAAGAAAAACGGTTCATTTTAGATGTGTGTGCATATATACTTTTAATTGCCTCATATTTAATCACAAAAAACATTTACCATAAAAACTTCACATTATATAATTCGTAATAACAAAACTTCAATACACATACATGCACTACATGAGCAAAACCGCAATCGGCATATATAAAAAATATTCAACGATACATTGCATATACTCGTGAAAATAATACATGAGAAAAAGATAAAACATTGCATATCCATAATGGTATAATGCATTGCAATTGTATAGAAATGCATGTCATATTTTACAATTGTATAGAAATGCATGTCATATTTCACATACGAGCTCCGATTCTCTTGAACTTGGTCTTGTTTTGAAGGTAATTGAATGTATATTAGTTCAAAAGTGAGTAGGATCAAATCAGACACTGGATGAGGGAGATATGAGGGTTCTAGTCCGGGAATCCTGAAACTAAGTTTTGGGTTTTTGGTCCACTTATTTGGGTTAGTGATTTTTTTTATTAATTCTTGCTAGTGATATGTACACAGTGGAGGTGGTTTTGTGTCATTCGGAGTTAGCATGAATGAGTTAAAAATCAGAGAAGTTAGGCTATTTACATGCCAATTTTGGCTGGGATTTTTGGCTTCTTATTTTGTGCAGAAATGAGTGATAAAATGCAATTCTTATTAAAACATGCATGACTGCTAATTATGCAGAATAAATGCAGAAATGCTAATGATTTTGAGGGATTTGAGCTTAATTAATGAGATTTAGAGTGATGAATCTGAGATTCATGTCTCTGAATCTCAAGCTTCTCATTTACTCCATCTCTAGTCTCATCAATCAACACAATATCATCATCGAATAACATACACCAAGATATCTCATCGTGAATGTGTTTAGACAACTTGTCTATAATCAAAGTAAAAAGGAATGGACTCAAACCTGAACCTTGATGCAGACTATTGTTGATGTCGAAATAGTCATTCTTCACAGACTGGATTCTTAAACAAGATGAAGCCTATCATACATACCCTTTATGAGTTTAATGTATATGGCAGGTACTTTTCTCTTCTCTAAAGCTCTCCGCAATATCTCATGTGGGATAGAATCATAAGCCTTCTTCAAATCAATAAAAATCATATGAAGGTTCTTCCTTTTAGCTCTATAAATCTTTATTGTTCGCAGCATGTGGATGACTTTAATAGTTGATCGACTTGACATGAATCCGAATTGGTCTTCTTTTATTTTGGAAACTTGCCTCAACCTTCTTTCAATTACACGTTCCCAAATTTTCATAGAATGACTCATCAGCTTGTTATCTTTGTAATTCACACAATTTTGAATGTCTCTTTTGTTCTTATAAAGATGCACCACGATGCTTCTCCTCCTTTCTTCCGGCATTTCCTTGCTTTGTAAAATAAAGTTGAATAAATTTGTAAGCCAAGTCAAACTACACTCACTAGAACTCTCCATACTTCTATAGGAATGCCATCGAGACCTACACCTTTCCCAGGTTTCATACTCTTTTAGGCCTCCTCTACTTCCTTTGTATTTGTCTATAGCTTGTACTAGGCTTAAATCCATGTTGAAAAATCTGAACTGTTTTAAATTCCTAAATAGCATTCTTAAAAAGAATACTATTTAAGACCTCTTCAGGACAACAACCTCATAGTAAATAACTCACCATCTTCCAGAATTGTAGTCTCAATTTTATGTATTTGATAAAAATTTGGATGACATCCCCTTCGAGTGATCATCTTTTGGCTTACAAAAAGAAAATCTAGCACCTGCCTTGCTAATAAAGAAATCCTTCTAGGTGTCTTTACTGTCATTTTTCAAATTCACAAATGAATTACCTTTTGGATTCCTTCTGATCTCGGAAGTATGCAATTTGAATGTATCTACTTGTCATAGATTTTAATATGCTTCTTACCAACCTAATGTCTTCACAATCAAAAGACAACTATTTTGTTCTTAAGATGATTTAAACTTATAAATGTTCATGTGATTTTCTTTCTTCCTTTTCCTGAACTATTTTTGTTTGTAATTTTGTGCTTTCACCACCAAATGACAATGGTGATAGATGTATGCTCTGTTTTCTTTTGAGTGAAATTCTGCCATAAACCATCCCCCCTTTGGCTGTCTTGCCCGTCAGTTTGGACTCTATGTCACCATAATACTATTCCCCATGAACTTATTAAACCTACGTGTGGTTCATGTGTATTCATTCTATTGTTATGTAATTTTTAATCAGTGGTCTCTTCCCCCCAAGACAATGAATGTTGTCTATCTAGATATTTCTCTCATCGAACTCCTGGCTTTTATTTTCTCATATATGAATTATTTTGCAGCCGAACTAGACTGGCAGGAGAGAAGAAAGGAGTGGACGTGCGATCGATCCCGGAAAACCTGCAAAGTGTCTAGAGAACCTATTATAAGGTCTTCTCCCTCTACTGCTGCCTTTTTTCCCTGATTAACTTATTACTTTGAAATAATTCCTGCGATATCCCCACCCATACTCTCCACATTAATTGTAGAGTTGTTTTGTCCTTTTGTTCAAAGCTTGATTCTAGTCTGGTTTTGTTCTTTGGAAAAAAGTCTATTTGTTCAAGATGAATCAATACTAGAAAACTCGATGTAGTACTTAGCCCTTGTTCAGGCATTGGTAAATAAAATGCTGTGTGAAGAAGAGAACACAATTTGAAGGTCAAATTACCTCTAGGATATTGGAGCAGGATTGACGGAAACTATACCTAAAATAATTGAGGAATAAAAAAGTCGGTTGATGGCGAGGTGGTCGAAGGAAACCGGGAGGTGGGGGTGACACTCGGTCACTTTTTTAGGTATTTGGCAGATGACGTGCGGGGATGGATGGGGTTGGCAGGGGAGGGGCGTGGCATGGTTATCTGAAGTTGATGCAGATCCGTTTGTGAGGGAGTTCTCGGAAGCGGAAACCAAGAGGACGTTGTTCCAGTTGAATGATGATGGGGCATCGAAATCGGACGGCTTCCTGGTTTATTCCTATCGGGAATTCTGGGAGGTGATCAACGTGGATATTTTGGAGGTGTTGTCGGGACGGTAGCCGTGGATTCGAGAAATTGAACAAGGCTCTTATCTTTCTGCTATCAAAGAAGGACGCACCGACCATGGTGGAGGACTATAGGTCCATTGCACTGTCTAATGCGGTTTTTCTAATTATCTCAAAGATCCTTGCTAATAGCTTGAATAGGGTTCTTGACCAGATCATTTCAGCCGAGCAGCCGGCTTTTTTGTCAGGGAGAGCTATGGTGGACGGGCTTATGATGGCTTCTGAGGTGGTAATGGACTGGAAAAGAAATAAGGACAAAGGGGTGGCGTGGAAGGTGGACTTCTCCAAGGCATAAGATAGCGTGGATCGGAGATTCTTAGGTGCATCCGTGGAGAAGAGTGGTTTCTCGAACTTGTATTGCTTGGATCAAGTGTTGTGTCACGATGATGTCCCATGCAGTGTTGGTTAATGTCAGACAGGAGGAGGGCTTCTTTCAACCTTAGAGGGGTATTAGGTAGGGTTTCCCCTTGGCGCTGCTTTTGTTCGTTGTTGTGGTGAACACTTTGGCAGTTTTGATGAGGACGACAATGGTCGGGGACTGGTGCTCTGGGTATCGGAAGGATGAGATATCCATCTCGCTCTTACAATATACGGATGATACAATTCTATTCTTGGGGCATGAGGAGGATAAAATACGCGTGGCGTCACTTATTATGGACATTTTTGGAGACATTCAGTGCTTTAGATCAATAGAGATAAATTAGTGGTGGTTCCTTTTGGCCTCTCTGAGATGGATGTGCAGAGCACGTCAGCAATGTTGGGTTGCCCAACGACCGCATTACCGATCATGTACATGGGCCTGCCATTGGTGACAGAGAGGTCGAAGATTAGAGACTAGACGGCACTGCTAGAGAGGCTAGACAGGAGTCTGGCTGGTTGGATGGTGACAATGCTTTCGAGTGATGGAAAGCTGGTGCTTTTATAACATGTTTTGTTGGCTATCCTTTTTTTTTCTACTCCACGAGACAGATGCATGCATGTGTGCACACGAGGATCGAGGCTTTAATGAGGATGTTTTTTTGGTCGGATGGGAGACAGTCTAGGAGGGGGGGTCCACTTGATCTATTAGGGGCAAGGCGACAACGTCAAAGAAGAAGGGAAGCATGGGAGTGCTTCAATTGTGTGAGATGAACAAGGCTTTCATGGCTAAAGGAGTGGTGCAATTATGGGAAAAATCTGAGCTCCTGGTTTGCAGGCTGCTGAGAAGGATATATGGGGTGTCTTTGTCCCTGGAGGTTTTTCCGGGCTAGTTGTCGTCATCGTTGTGGTAGGGGATTACTGAGGTGATCCCAGATCTGGCTTTGAAGTTGAGACCGATGCTTGGGGATAACGATGGTTTCCAGCTTTGGCGGGTTGATTGGACGAGTGATAGGGCATTGGGCGAGCGCTACCCTCATCTAATGAAGCTGGCTCGCAATAGGGAGGAGGTGGTGCAACATGTTAGGGAGGAGGGTCATGGTCTCCAGTTTTCTTTGCGGACTTGTCGGATCGGAATGTTGGGGACTTCCTGACTTTGCAGGCAGATTTGGCGCAGTTCGAGGGGTAGTGAGCAGGGATCACTTTGTCTGGGGCGATGGGAAATTTTCGGTAAAAAAGACTTCTAAATTTTTAGTGGAGGATAGTGAATAGGGGGAGGAAGAGGTTGTCATTGATACAAGGTTGATTTGATGCAGAGTGCCAAACCGTACAAATATTTTTCTTTGGCTTTTTCAGCTTGGCAGTATTCTCACACAGGTATGCCAGCAGCAGTTTTGCGGGCGGAGGTTGATGCTCGTGTCAAATGCAGGTTGGTGGCGAAGGACATGAACCATTTGTTCTTCTCATGTCCTCCTTCGACTCATGTGTGGAGCAGAGCCAACATCCAATGGCTTGGTAGTCAGGATTGTTCCGGCTTTTGGATAGACCTTAAATCGGTTTGCGAGCATGGTCACGATGGTAGTTCTTACCCGTTTGCATTTGTGTGGGCAATTTGGTGCAGCCTGAATGATGTCATTTTTTGGGGGCATACTTTTAATGCTGAGAATATAATTAAACACTGCAAAACATTATGTACATCGTAATGCGTTGTAATTTATAGTTAAAGTAATATATAATATTTGCGGTGGGTCCCAAATTGGGATGTCCCCATTTTCCTCTTAAAAAAACTATAAGCACCAAAGGTTGGTCTCATTTTAGGTAACTTCCCAACATATGGCAATGTTTGAGTTCTTGGATTCATCTTAGGGCATTGGTGAACATTTTTCAGCGAGATGTCATGCTTGAAGATGAACAATAACAAGGCCGTGTTTATTCCTGTCAATTTTGATGGATGGTTGGGAGTTCTGACTATGAGTGAGGAAACATACGAGGCTTATTCAGTTCCGCATTTGAGGTGCTTAGGAGTACCTTTTGTTAGGTGGTAGATGCGTGAGGAACGCTGGCTATGATCCTTTGGTGGAGAATTTTGGGAAGAGCTTAGAGGACCGGTCTTCCGATTGTTATTAATAGGGAAGAGATTGCTTCTGATTAAATCAATTTTTACGCTCTTTCTGGTATTTTATTTGGCTGTTACCTGTTTTATGTAGCGTATTGATGCATTGAGGATGCACTTCTTCTGGGGAGGTTCGGTGGATGGGAACTCTAGAATCTTCCCACTCGGTTGGGAGGTGTAGCGGGAAATGAAGGATGGGAAATTGAGAGATTGCACTATGCGCAGGATGGATGATACTCTCTTCATCAATGTTGTCAAAGATGCTCACCCAAACTCTAAGACAAGGCGAAATCCCTAACGCCTCGCCTTAGGTGTTGCCCATACGAATGCTTGATTTGAGGTGGTACCTGCTCACAAGGTTGCAAAAAGTGGTATGCGGTATTCAGTCGGTAGGGCCACTGATTACTGATTAAACGGTATGCGGGAGTTTAAACGGAAATTAAACGGATTATGCGGTTTTGCATTTTTAATTAATAAAAATTATTAAATACATATAATTAATAAAAAAAGTATAAATAAATAAGAAAAATATAATCACATATTCACAATATATATCAAATATTGTCAAATTCAAGGAAATGTTTCATCTAAATGTCAAAATAGACAAGATAAACAATTACAATTCATAGCATGAATCCAAAAAGTCATGGATAATGGTGATCCTTTGAAAAAAGTAGATCCATGTTCTTAAAGGGATGTTTCAGACCGCTTAAAAGGCCGCATAAGACCGCTTAAGGCCGTTTAAACGACCGTTTAAGGCCGTTTATGCGGCCTGACCGTTTATGGGCCGCTTTTGGTTAAACGATGCGGTCAGGCACCGCATACGTTTAAAAGGCCGTTTAAAAGGCCGCTTAGACCGTTTTTTACATCCTTGCCTGCTCACGGTGGACGCGTAAAGAAAAAAAATGGATTTTTTGTCCACTTTTTTGCATTTTAAAACCATTTTATGTTTTTAAGGTACAAGCACATATATGCACACCCCAATATGCTACAGAATTTATACACATTTACGTTACATATACAAATACATACACATATTAGCTCCGAGTATTGGATATACACATACATTTGAACATGCTAGATACACATACAATTATGCATTTCATACATTTATATACACCTGCATTGATATGCATGTATATATACATGCATCATGCATGAGTGTGTATGCGTGTGTCCATCTTCGTGTCCGTGTCTGTGTGTATCCACGTGCATACCATGCATATGCATATGTGCGCATATGGATGTGTCTGTTTGTATGTGTGTATGGATGCATGTGTATGTGCATGCATGTGCATTGCATGTGTATGCATACATGTGGGTGAGGGGACACGAGTGCTTGTTCATGTGCCTGTGCATGTCTCTGTGATATTCGTAAATATATGCATAATATGCATATGCATACACATGTACATATGCACAACACATGCACATTCACATACATATGCACATGCATATACATATGTAAAAAACACAAACGTTCACTTAGACATACATGTATATGTATACACACATTTGCGTGGGTACGTGTGGGTGCAGATGCACGTGTAGTACGTGTTGGGAGAAAAAGAAGAGATGATGATTTCTTGTAACCCTATGCTCTTTTATATAGGGGAGAGGCCTATGGGTAAATTACATAGGATAGTCATAAAGAAATAAAAATAACTGGAAAGGTATATGGAATGTAGAAATATTCCAAAACTCCCCCTCAAGATGGAGCATAGATATCAATCATGCTCAGCTTGGACGAACACTTTTGAAATGCCCCCCCCCCTGAGTAATGTCTTGGTAAGGATATGTGTTGTTTGCTCTCCTGAACTAACATGAAAGGTAGAAATCAGACCCTTCTGAATCATATCTCTAGTATAATGGCAGTCTACCTCAATATGTTTCGTTCTCTCATGGAATGCAGAGTTGTTGGCAATAAAAAGAGCAGCCTGATTGTCACATTAAAGATGCATGGGATGTGGCACCTCTATAGTCAGGTCAGTAAGAACAGATTTGACCCACATCATCTCCGTGGTAGCTTGTGCCATAGCCCTATATTCTGACTCATCACTTGATATGGAAATCACAGTCTGATTCTTGCTCTTCCATGAAACCAGGCAATTCCCTATAAATACAGCGAAACCCGAGCTTTAGACATCCGACATAATCTGCATCTGCACATGCTGTAACTGAGAGAGATGTGCCGCTGCTGAAAAGAAGTTCCGTACCAGGTGAAGTCTTCAGGTATCTCAGAATCATATGGACTGCACCCATATATGCCTGTCTGGCTACTCCATAAACTGACTTACTTTGCTCACACCAAAGGATATGTCGGGCATGGTGATGGTCACATATAGTAGCTTGCCAACAAGCTCCTTGTACATCCTCTTGTCGACTTCCTCAGTGTCATCATCATATAGCTTCATGCTCGGATCAATAGGAGTAGTGGCAGGTCTGCAATCTGCCATGCCTGTATCTTAAAGAAGATCTACAACATACTTTCTCTGGGTCATCACAAGACCTCACTGGTTCCTCGCAAACTCCAACACGAGGAAGTAACATAGATGTCCAAGATCCTTGGTCACAAAGTGCTGACCTAGGAAGTCCTTGGCAGTCTGAATGGCCTGCTTGTCATCCCCTATAACAATAATGTCATCAATGTACACAAGAATGACAATAGTACCTCTCTGAGTCTTCTGCACAAACAAGGAGTGATCGGCTGTCGATCACACAAACCCCTGTTGCTCTATCACACCCGAGAGCTTCTGGAACCATGCTCTTGGATTCTGCTTAAGGCCATAGATAGCCTTGTGTAGCCTGCACACCTTCTGAACTCCCCTTCAGTAGCAAACCCAGGTGGCTGCTACAAGTAGACCTCCTCCTGTAGATCACCATGAAGGAAGGCATTCTTTACATCAAGCTGATTCATGGGCCAATCAAGGTTGTAAAAGTTGCCCGACTGGCCCGACTAGTAGGTCCGACTAGTCTAGTCAGTGGGGTGGCCGATTGAGTACCAACTACTTCCGACTAGGTACAGTAGTCAACCAATTTTTTGCTTGAAGATACAATATTCTTATATGTTTTGCTTTTTTTATAGCAAACTTATTATAACATGCTCAGTGTTTTATTTAAATTCAATTATTTTTTTATTTTATTATGATAGTATAAAAATGTACAAAATTTATGTAAGTATATGTATAAAAATGAGTTATATATTTAAAATAATCATAAAATCCAATGCTGATTAAAGTCCGACTAAATCCGATTCGTCGTTCGACTACCGATTGATCCTTAGTCAGTGATCCAACCGACCGAGTACTGACTACCGACTTTTGCAACCTTGGGGCCAATCTCGTATCACAACAACTAAAAGAAGAATACGCAGAGTAGAATGCATGGCCATTGGAGAGAAAGTATCCTGATAGTCCTCCCCGTATGTATGGGTGAACCCACGTACCACAAGTCTCGCCTTATAGTGATCCACACTGCAATCCGCACGATGTTTCACAGTGAACATCCATTTGCATCTCACAACGGACACGTCAACTGGATCAGAAACCAGACTCCACGTACCACGTGACGGTAGGGCAGCTATCTCCTCCATAGCCAAGCGCCAATGACTATCCTTCAATGCCTCCTCATAATTCCGTGGAATTTCCATGGCAGATAAAGCCACTGCAAATTTTTGAAAATCCCCTGTTAGACGATGGAAGGAGACATGAGAAGTCAGGGGGTATGAAGTACAAGATTGCTTCTGCTTTCGAACTGCAATAGGAGTATCCAGGTCAGAAGGACCATCCTCCATGTGTGTGCTAATTTCCTGCAATGATTCCTGCACAGATACATCTCCAGACTCATTGTTAGAAGCTATGTTATCAAAACAAGCCTGGGGCTCCGTGGATGGTGGGCGATGACCATGAGTTGAAGCAGTCCGACGAGTGTAGAACTTAGGTAGAGATAGAACAAGCGGAGCATGTGTCTGGGTAGTAGGAGAGGGTGGAGGAGGTGGTGGAGATGGTGGTGGTGGAGGGGGAGGAGTTGGGACAACATACACGGGAGGAGGTGGCATGTAAACTTCATCATCTGAGTTCGTTGAAGCCAACCTATCACCTATAGGAGAGAAGTATATCCCCGACTCAAAAAATGTGATATCAGCGCTGATATAGTATTTTCTGCACAGAGGATCATAACACCGATATCCCTTCTGAGTTCTGGAGTATCCAACAAACACATATTTGACAGCTCTAGGAGCAAGCTTGTCAAGACCAGGAGTTAATTGGTGAACAAAAGCAACATATCCGAACACATGAGTGAGTGAGAAAAACTCCTTCTCCAGAAAAGCTACGGAGAAAGGAATTTTCTCACCCAAGACAGATGACGACATACGATTCATCAAGTAGCATGATGTGAGAACTGCATCACCTCAAAACGAATGTGGTGCACGACTCTGAATTAGAAGAGTCCGAGTAACATCAAGAAGATGACGATGCTTTCTCTCAGCAACACCATTTTGCTGAGAGGTGTAAGGACAAGATGTTTGATGAATAATGCCTCTAGATGAAAGAAAATGAGATAGATCACAAGTACAAAATTCCAACGCATTATTAGTTCGCACAAACTTTACAAAGGTAGAGAATACATTTTGCACTTTAGTAATAAAGGTTTTGATCACATCTCATGCTTCATATTTATTTTTCAAAAGAAACACTCATGACAATCGTGAAAAACCGTCCACAGACACAAGATAAAATCTGTGTCCCTTGTGATCAGGCACACGATTCGGACCCCATATGTCAACATGAAATAAATCAAAAAGGGAACTACTGCTCCGACTCTAATGACTAGGAAAGGCAGATCGATGATCCTTTCCTAACTGACAAGCTTCGCACTGAAAGGAAGAACTAGGAGAAATCTGCAGCAGCATATGACACATCTTCTGAAGAGGGAGATGTTCAAACCGGAGGTGCCAAGTGAACAGAGAGACTGACCCAGACGAATGAGAAGATAAGCCTACATATGAAGTCCGAACCAGGTGATAGAGACCGCCACGCTCACGGCCACACCCAATCACTTTGCCCTTAAGAATGTCCTGAAAAACAAGAGACGACAGATCAAAAATAGCTCGGCAGTGTAAATCCTTTGTAATCTGACTAATTCATAGAGAAATCAGGAGCATGTAGCACATTCTGCAGACGCATCGAAGTAATCGAAGTGATCTCCCTGGTCCTTTGATCGGGGAATGAATCTCATCAGCTATCACAACTGTTCTTCCTGGCGTAACCTGTCTATATGGCCTAAGCTGATGTCTGTCTCCACATAGATGATGTGTTGCACCGAAGTCTATAATCCACTCTGTAATGTCAGATCCATGACAGGATGTAAAAGCATAAATACCCGAGGTGCTGGCTGTAGCAGAGGTATTGGCAGGCGTTGAGGCTGCCGCATCTGAATGATCTCCTGAAGATGGTGAGGCAGAAAGGGGTTTAATATCCCTCAGTCTGGCGACGAGGTGATCAAACCTCTGATCTAGAGTAGAAGCAGCAGGAGACTCAATCTGCTCTGCAACGCGAGCTGATGTTGGGAACCCATGCTTGGAATAACATGTCTCCTCGGTGTGACCTGGGTGGTGATAGAAAGTGAATGGCTGACGAATGCGACCTCCTCTACCACGAGGTCCGTGTCTATGGAAGGTAGAATGACCTTCTCTTCCTCGAGAGGCTGCCATGGCCAAGGAAGTCTGACTAGAGGATGTAGAAGGAATAGTAATCCTGCTGAGCCTGCGGAACGCTTCCTCCATGGGGGGAATAGTGGCATATGCTAGAATCTGAGAGCGAGCCACATCATATTCATGGTCAAGGGCTGCGAGGAATACCGCTACGATGGTAGCATTTCTATATATCTTTTGCTGCTTTGGAGTTGTCATTAGAGGCATGAAACTGTGAAGCTTCTTAAACATCCCACGCAAGGATGTATACAGTGAATGCAGAGGACGTCCGTTTTGCTTGATAGTGAATATGTCATGCTGAAGCTGGAGGATCTTCATCTCGTTCCTTGCTTGAGAATATGTTACCACGAGGATATCCCACATCGCCTTTGCAGTAGGCTGATGTAACACATCATTGACGATCTCAATCATCAATGATCCTGAGAGCCAAACTTTGGCATATATGCGTCGTCCGCCTCCCATAAGGCTTCTCCACCGGCTCCTCCTCGGTAAGAATGTGTTTCTTACCATTTGCCTTCATAACGCTCATGAACTGCATAGCCCAGAGCTCATAATTCGTTCCGTCCATTTTACGATCGGCGTTGGACCTCTGAATGCGCTTGTGGCGGGTACATCAACCTTGTTCTCAGACATCTTGCCGGATGTAGAAGACTAGGGTTTTGTAGACCAAAGAACGAATGCCTACGCAAACATATGGGGATTTGGGTGCTTATGTAGACTTAAGCCCCTAAATCCATCAATGAAATGAAGCGAACGACGCAGCGCGTGGAGACACGGCACGCGGAGGAGCCGCGCGTGAAGGAAGACGCACACGGATGGTGGTGCGGGAACATGCTAGGCGGTGCTGGAACGCGCTAGGCAGCACACGTGGAGGCACGCAGGGCGGTGCGCGTGAAGGCACACGTGGAGGAGCGTAGGGTGACGCGTGTGACGGCACGTCGATGGCGACACATCGGTGGCGATGCGCGTGGGCTATGCGCGTGGGTGGCGTGTGACGGTGACACACGGAGATGGGGTCGGCGACGCGCGGAGGTGGAGGGTGGGGGGCAAGAGGTGGGGTTAAGTTTTTGGATACGAGAGGTCCGGTCTAGGACCGCAGCTTTAATACCATGTTGGGAGAAAAATAAGAGATGATAATTTCTTATAACCCTAGGCTCTCTTACATAGGGGAGAGACCTATGAGTAAATTACATAGGATCGACATAAAGAAATAAAAATAATTGGAAAGATACACGGATGTAGAAATATTCCAACAATGCGTATGCATAAACATATGCATACATACACATAGACACACATACGTGTACACAGACTGAAATGCATACGTAGGCACACACACATGCGCGAGAGCATGCTTGTGCACGTGTGAGAGAGAGGTGGGTACATATGCATGCACGTGCATGTGCACATGCATGTGTGTGTATGTATAGTATGCACACCTTAACATATGTATAAGTAAAAATATACATATGTATATACATTTGTATACACACAAAAACATATATTTAGACATGCACCTAGACATATACTCACATATATGCATGGGTGGAGGTGCACAGTTGCACGTGTGGGTATGAGTGCGTGTGTGTGCATAGTGTGTGTATGTGCACGCTTGGGTGCATGCATTTGCATGCATGGTATGTATACGTAGACACAAATGTATACTTAAGCATACATGTAAATACACACATATACTTGGAATTACATATGACATACACAACACACACGTGTATACATAAATACACGCACATATATGTGTATACATATATACCAATTGGTATTATATCGCAATTTAGGTAACAGGTATACACATCACATGTATATTTGGAAATATACACGTGCACATATATATACCTTACATATATATACATACACATTAGATTGATAAGATTGCACTTTAGGCGCTTGCACCCATGGCTAAGTATTGCTGTTGAGGATGCTTAATTTTCAATGGTCTAAAAATGCACAAATTGATTTTGCTTTTTACTAGCTCAAGAAAGGTCCAACACCATTCCACTCTCACGCACATGTGTCTGTGCGCATACACACGGTCTAAGTATTGGCATCAAGGATGCTTAATTGTCAACGGTCTAAATATTGCCTAATTTATCGCCCCTTGTGATGAAGGGATAAGGTGTATATCTTTGAGTTGAAATTGGAAACACATCTTCTTAGTAAATATTGTAAATTTTCAAGAGGTCACTACCACATATAGTTTATCGTTGAAGTTAAAAGTTGAGGAGGTTGTTGGAGGTAAACCCCATTTAACTCTCTCTCTCTTGATCGCCCGTGAAGTAATGTTGTGATTTCCTTGAAATCAAAATCTTCGTTCCTTCCAACAGTCCCTGTCAAGTCTGCCCTGCGTGTATGGATGTCTAAATGGTTTTCCCCATGCGGTAAATTGGAGATATAACTGTTTTAAGACACAAATTTTGCGGTGTAACCTGATGAAAATTCGGTTTCCCTGTATGATTACTCCATCCCCTGCATATTCCTCTTCCTGTATACAACAACAACAACAAAGCCTTTTCCCACAATCAAGTAGGGTCGGCTATATGGATTCTTCGCCTCCATTCAGATCTATCTTGGGTCAATCTCATGCTTATATCCAAAAAACTAAGATCCTTTCGTATAGTTTCTTTCCAACACTTCTTGGATTGTCCTCGCCCTCTCTTAGCCGTCTCAACATCCCAACACTCACATCTCCTAACTGGTGCATCCGTTGATCTTCTTTGCAAATGACCAAACCATCTTACGCGGTTTTCTCGCATCTTATCCTCGATCGGAGCTACACCAACTTTCTTTCTGATTGCATCATTCCGAATCCGATGATTCCGATCTTTACGTGTGTGTTCACACATCCATCTTAGCATTTTCATTTCTCTACAACCATTCTCTGCACATGTCTATGGTTCACAGGCCAACATTCAGATCCGTATGGCATAGCAGGTCTCACGGCTGCTTTGTATATTTTTTAAAAGAATTTTCTTATCACAGAGAACAACAGAGGCTCCTCTCCACTTTATCCAACCTGCATTTATTCTATTAGTAACATCTCCATCAATTTCCCCATCCTGTTGCAAAATAGATCCCATATATCTAAAAGAATCTCTCTTCTGAATGTTATTGTCACCAATCTTTACCTCAATTCCTTCACCATTGCTTCCATCAAAGGTGCACTCCATATATTCTGTCTTAGCCCTACTTATACGAAATCCTTTAGTCTCCAATGCATGTCTCCAGACCTCAAGCTTCTCATTTACTCCATCTCTAGTCTCATCAATCAACACAATATCATCAACAAATAACATACACCAAGGTAACTCATCCTGAATGTGATTTGTCAACTCGTCCATAATCAAAGTAAAAAGAAATGGACTCAAAGCTGAACCTTGATGTAAACCAATGTTGATGTCAAAATAGTCAGTCTTCCCAGACGGGGTCCTTACACAAGATAAAGCCGTATCATACATGTCCTTTATGAGGTTAATGTATAGGACATTTACTTGTCTCTTCTTCAAAACTCTCCACAATATCTCTCGTGGGACAAAATCATAAGCCTTCTCCAAATCAATAAAGATCATATGGATGTTCTTCCTTTTAGCTCTATAAATCTCCATTGTTCTCCTCAACAAATGGATGGATTCAATAATTGAGAAACCTGGCATGAATCCGAATTGATTTTCTTTTACGTTGGAAATTTTCCTGATCACACGTTCCCAAATTTTCATAGTGTTTTATCAGCTTGATACTTCTGTCATTTGAACAATTTTGAATATCTCCTTTGTTCTTATAAAGAGGCGCCACGATACTCCTCAATCTTCAGGCATTTTCTTGCTTCGCCAAATAACATTGAATAGATTCGTAAGCCAAGTCAAACCACGCTCACCTAAAACTCTCCATACTTCTATAGGGATGTCATTCGGTCTTACACCTTTCCCAGGTCTCATAACCTTCAAAGCCTCCTCTACTTCCTTTCTTTGTATTCGTCTATAGCTTGCACGATTCAAGTAACTTTCACTGCTAGCTAGATCACCCAAAGTGATCTCTCTATTTCCTTCTCCAATGAAAAGTTTATGGAAGCGCTGCTCCCATCTAGTCTCTATGTCATTCTGAGTAACAAGCACGTGACCTTCCTCGTCCTTAATGCATCTCACTTGAGAAAGGTCTTTGGTCTTTCTTTCTCTTGCTTTAGCCTACCTGAATATATCCTTCTGGCCCTCCTTAGAGTCGAGATTTTTATAACAAACTTCATAAGCTTTTGACTTAACTTCGCTTACAGCCTTCTTTGCTTCCTTCTTCGCCATTTTGTAGTTTGTGACGGTTTCCGCTGTTCTATCCTTAGACATAGCTTTAAAGCATGCTCTTTTAATTTAAAGCTTCTCTTGCACCCCTTCACTCCACCACCAAGCCTCCTTTTGATCCGGAGCTCCTCCCTTCGACTCGCCTAGTATCTCTTTAGCTATCTTTCGGATACACGATGCTATTGCCTCCCACATCTCATTTGCACTTCCACTACAATCCCAAGATAAGTCTTCTAAAACCTTCTCCTTGAAGCTCGATTGCTTCAGTGGAAGATTCCACCATCTAGTTCTAGTGATCTTAGGAACCATCCTTTTCTTTACCAGCCCTTTCATTTGTACATCCAAGACTAGCAAGCGATGTTGGATTGTCAAACTCTCTCTTGGGGTTACTTTGCAGTCTTTACAGCACAACCAATCTCTTTTCCTCAACGCAGAGTAATCTATCAGTGTTCTAGTTGGCCCGCTCTTATAAGTAATTAAATGCTCCTCCCTCTTCTTGAAGAGAGTGTTTGCTATGAAAAGATCATATGCCGTTACAAAATTCAGAATGGCTTTTCCCTCTTCATTTCTATCCCCAAAACCATGTCCTCCATGAACACTAGCATACCCTGAAGCATCTTTTCCCACATGTCCATTAAGATCTCCACCTATGAAAATCATCTCTCTTTGTGTGATTCCTTGTAAAATCTTATCAAGATCCTCCCAAAAAGCTTGTTTATTCCTTTCATCTAAACCAATTTGCGGTGCATAAACTGAGATGATATTCGTAATTTCTTCTTCAAGCACCAATTTTAACAAAATAATCCGATCCCCGAATCTTTGCACCTCAACCACACAATCCTTCAAATCCTTATGAACAATCACTCCAACACCGTTTCTACCCTTATCTTTACCTGAGTACCAAAGTTTAAAGCATGTCTTTTCGATCTCCCTTGCTTTCTCTCCAACCCATTTAGTCTCTTGAAGACATAGTATATGAATCTTCCTTCTTTCCATTGTATCCACTGTCTTCATCAATTTTCCAGTTAAAGTGCCAACATTCCAACTACCAATCCGCAACTTCCTTTGCAATCTCTTTTGGACTAACTTCTTTACTCACATGCGTCCAATATGCGAGAACCCTTGTAAATTTTGGACTGCATCCGGGCGGTGATGCAACGGAACTAGCTTAATTACCCGCATGCGTTCCTCATGCGAGAATCCTTGCAAATTTTGAACTACATCCAGGCTGCGATGTAGCGGCCCTTGTCAATTTCATTGCATTCGGGCGATGCAACGCATCGCAAGTAGGGAACACCCCAACAAAATTTGTATGTTTGCTTAAATCCATATTGAAAAGATCCGACTGTCACGAGGCAACTCTTTCAATATGTATCAAAAAATCAAAAAATATTTTCTTCATGATTGAGAAACTTCCCATCTCTTGTTACAATACAAGGGGCAGTTTGCACCCATAGTTGAGTGCCTGCTCTATATAATTTTCAATAAAGTCTTTTTGGAAGAGTATCCATTTCTTTCGAAAGAAACGCCTTCTAATGCATCTCTAAAGGGAAGTAGAAAGAGCTAGGTTGATCCTGTAGAACTATGTAATGAAGTAGTTCTGTTACAGCTACCCCTAAATGTTTTCTTCTGCAACTTCCTTCTAATACTCGGACATCGCTCAAAATGGTTTATGTTTGCCTTGCCAGTTCCAACTGCGGCATAAAATTTGTATGTTACTGCATCCTACCTGCAATTCCCGTTCTCTTTTTGTTCTTCATGCTACTGCTGATTGCCACCTCCAGAAAAATAAATATTAAACCTGCTTGATTGCATGTAATCTATAGTTGGGTTACATGGACACAATGGTTTGTTTGGTGTTGACTATATAGTTCATAGGTAATTTTCACTTCCCATTGCTCAGAATTTATGTAGTTTCTTATGGCACAATAACACAATTTTCTCTCTTGTAGTTGGTCCACAACATACGAGGATTTATTGTCGACGAGCCAACCATTCCCGCAGCCCATTCCGTTAGCTGTAAGTTTGCCTCTGTTGCTGATTTCAACTTTCCTCCGTGCTTGTATAGTTAGTTTGCTTCACATGCTGTCCACAGGAGATGGTTGATTTCTTGGTTGACGTCTGGCACGAAGAAGGGCTCTATGATTAGCTTAAGCTGTTAGGAAGGCCGTCGATCATCGATACCTGCAGAGCGTTTGATTTTAGATTTCGACAAACTCTGGTGTCTTCACAACTGTAAAAATTTATTTTTACTAACTAGTTCACCCTACATAGGGGACCATTGTTATTTTCGACCGCTACATGATCTTCCTCGCAATATATCGGAGCCTTAAGGGTTAAGGATGTTACCATTCTGCACATTTTCGAACAGTTCGAACCAGGAAACATCTGTCTTGCTCTTGATATGTTGCTTATGTTGATATCCTTTACTCCATATATATGCTGTGTATCCCCGTTTAGTATATGTTTGGGTTCTGGTTTGGTTCAGTTCAATAAAATGAAAACAATGTTTAGGTTCGGTTTCGATAGCCTTGGGATTGTGAAGATTAGTTCAAATTTGAGTGAATATTGAACTTGAGAATATTTTGACGGCCTTATATGTAAGACAATTGCTTGGCAAATTCTAAACTTGAAGTAATCTGTGCATTTTACTGGCCTTGGTCCGGCTCATATTGAATCAATATGCCCCATTTGGCATTCCTATGTATATTGAACCAATAGGTTGAATACATGACTTCACATAGCAAAAAAAGAAGAGATTACTTATTTGGTTATTTTACACGATTGTCCTTGTACAATTCCATAATAATATATTTAGATCCTTGCATTTTTTATATTTACACCAAGCTCCCTAAAAACATCCATCTTACAATTGTTTGCCATGTAGTCAAGTTCCATTTATCAAATTGCCAAGTTTAAAAGATGCATTTTATGATTGAGATACATGGGGTATATATAACAAAGTAGATTACAAAAAAGTTTTGAACTATACACTCGATTTCAACGTCATACGTGAACTTTAAAAGATTACAATGTGATGCTCGATCTTTGATATTTATCGTAATCTAGTCCTTGACTATTGAAATTTAGTTGATCGTTTTGTCTTTCTAACCTTAAATCATAAGTTCATAACAACTCAACTACATTGAGACAAATATTGAAGATTGAGGGTCCGCAATAATACCTTTTAAAGTTCAGGTATGACATTGATATCGGGTGTATCGTTCTTGGACTTTTGAGTAATTTACTCTACAATAAACCTAGAGGAGAATTTTCGTCCAAAATCATTATGGAAACTCAATGGAAATTCATAAAAAATGTTGCAAAATCCATTTAATTTTTTATATCTCTAGTCAAAGCTGATGTGCATCATAATCAGGTGATATTCTAACACATAATCAATAAATCCCTACCTTGACTTGAACTCTTTCTATATCTAGTGGAATCACCTTTCTTCATCATCTTTGAACTTCTCCATGGCTTGAGAAGTCTAACCAGGTGGTAAAAGCGTCTAGAGTTAGCGACTTGACTATTATGTCTGCATGGTTTTTGGTTGTAGGGATCTTCAACAAAATCTGACCCTAAGCGACCGCCTCTTGGGCCAATCCCTAAGCGCCGACACGAGGATACAATTTAGGTTATAAATGCCACAATCTATTTTTAGAATGTGACAACATGACTAAAATAGATTTCCAAGCATTAACATGATAAAATTAATACGCCATTAATTTCAGCATTGTGATTAAAAATAAAATGATGAGATTAATGACACATCATGAGGATGGTGAGCCCCCGCCTTTTTAAGTTTCTCCTACACACACTCGCAATTCTTTTCCTCGGGCATATCCGACCAAAATCACGATAAGAACTGCACTGTAAAATAATGTATTACATCACTGTCACTGGACATAAAGGAGCCAGTATATCTTACTCAAGCATGTGTTTGCATTGTTTTCTTATGTTTGAATCACCCCTAACTATCACCAAGGCGCCATCGGATTTTTCCCTCTGATAACATACACGAATGCTTCCTGTAATCTCGATGAAATTTTCGAGAGTCCTGGGGAGAAGGATACAACTTCATCACTTGGATGAACATTTACAATGATGCGGTATATGATGGTTGCATGAGTTCATCAGAATTCTCTTTCCACGACATCATTATGCTTTTAGAACCCCAGAAATCTCCTCACATGAGTAATTTGTGTTCAAATCCTCCAGGTTCTATGCTTTTTAGACATGATGCTTTAAGGAAATGCGGGGACGAGTCATAAAACATCTCTATATTGTACATATTTATTTATTTTAGGAGTGTGTACACTATTGCAAGTATCAAAAATAGACATACCAGCATTTCATGATCTCCCATGATCTCTTCTATCACTTGATGAAGGGGTTTGTTTGCGCTGTTTGGCACGAGAGCTGCAAAAACCGCAGGTTCCAGACCTGAAAGAACCATCAGACAGAATGAAGACCGGGAAAAATAGCAGAGAAATCCGCATTAGTATCAGTTGCTTCACAAACAAATTGAAAATCATATGGTTCTGCTCCAATGGGAAGATCCAGGGATGGAATATCACCCTACCACTCTCTGGAAATGCGTCGATGGACATCATCATCTCTTCTCCACTTAGACCAGATAATATGCACATTCTTGGCAAGGATTTTACAATCTGTCAAAACTCAAAAGCAGCAAAACAGTGAGGCTGGAACCCAATACATCCGGACGATCTTCTCATATCAATAATGCTGTAACTTTAAGACCAGAAGTTAGATCTGAAGCGCGTCAATTACAGTAAAAATGCCAAGTCCCATGCCCGGTAAGGAACACCACAATTTGATGTCCCGCTCAAGAAATTAATCAGACAAACCATTTAAAAAAGCATTGCAAATCACCGATTTAATGATTGCCACATAAGTGAATAGCTAGAAAAGTATTGCAAGCTAAAGAAAAATCTCTATGGCCTTAAACAATTGCCTCGAGTATTTGAGAGGTTGGGGGGTAATAATAAAGAACCAAGGAAACAATCAATGGAAAAACAATACTCTATATTTGTTGAAAGCAACCTCAGGAAAGTGATGTTGTTAATTGTCTATATTGAAGATGTGATCATTATATGTGAAGAAAATTGTGAGTGATAGGTTGAAGTCAAATTAGCCGCCATGTTTGATATCAAAGATCTAAAAAACCTTAAATACTTCTTTGGCATTGAAATTACAAGATCTAAAGAGAGGAATATGTTTTTGATTTACCGAGAGGAACGAGAAAGTTGGGTTGATGGTCTGCCTCTACACCAATTAAGGCAAATCACAAACTTTGCTCGAAAGATGAACTCGTGGATGATCAACTTAAGACATGCGACCAGAAGCTTATTGGGAAGCTTATATACTTAACTCTTACCGGGCATGAGATCTTCTATACAGTGTAGTGAGTCAATTTATATACATGCTTACTTATGCACATCTGAATACAATGTACATGATCATTTTTTATTCAAGAAAAATCTATGAAGGGGATTGTTTTGTGAAAAAGGGGAGGAATTAAATATTGAGCCCTATACAAATGCTTGGTAGATAAGGTCCATTGATGATCACCACTCAAACTCTAGCTATTATGTTTATATCAACAGAAAGTTCAGTATATGGAGGAGTAATATTGAAGTTGAGTACACCGATATGGCGCTCGGGGTTGTCGAGATGATTTGGGTCCATATTATGCTCGATGACTTGGTTTAATGTTAATTTTCCAATGAAGTTCGAATACGATAATAATGCCGCCATCAACCTTACAAACAATCATTGTGAACATGACTGCGCCAAACACATCAAAGGTGACTGACACTTAATTCTAGAAAAGATTGATGTAGAAAACTTTCCCTTTCCTTTATCAAGTTAGAAGATCAGTTAGCAGACATATTTACCATAAGCCTTTCCGCTACACAAGATGAGATGAACGTGGACAAGTTGGGCACTTCCTTCAATATAGTTAGAGGTTCAGTTAGCACACATATTTATCATAGGCCTTCCCACTATGCAATACAAGACGAGTGTGGACAAGTTGGACATGATTGACATCCATGATTAACTTGCGGAGGGGCATTAGGCCATGCTATTGTTATTCCGCTTTGGATCTTGGGCGTGGACCGGTTTTCACGGTTTACTCATATCATATAAAAATTGTACATAGCCTCCTTGTTTAGATTTAAGAGAGAAAACCTAGCTGCCTGTGCCAGATTGCAAGATTATCATTCACAATGAATATGTTATAGAAGAGAGTTTCCACAAACCATTTTCCTTTTGATTGCTTTTGAGGTTATGCTTTGTTCCACTGATTTAATGACTGAAGGCTTGATTCATCATCTGATGATAATACCAACAATGCCAATATTATGTACTTTTTTCTCCAGCAGCAGCA
Organism: Ottelia alismoides; assembly: GCA_037367405.1. NCBI lineage: Eukaryota > Viridiplantae > Streptophyta > Magnoliopsida > Alismatales > Hydrocharitaceae > Ottelia > Ottelia alismoides. Next base: position 193,347 of record JAZKJV010002816.1, read on the forward strand.
ACATTCAAAGGACTATTGGCTAAAGACATTTTAGTTTATCTTGACGGAAGAAAGAAAATCATAAATTACCTTTGATGTCTCATCTCTTGCAATCCCCACAAGCAGCAAAGCCTGATAGATTTGAATTAATTCATGAACACTGATATCAAATTGTATTATCAGTCTGTACAATCTCATAATTGCACCTTCTTCTAACAATGGAAGAAAATATTTAAAAAATGTTAGATTTAAAGCATAGGGGTTCAAACATAGGAAACTTCTAACAAGAAAGAAACAACAAGAAAGTAGAAAACCATAATGACATCAATAGAACTAAGGTGCATGCTAGTGTTTATATTTAGCTACTTGTACAAGTGTGATCACCTAGACAAATACTTTGGATTAAAAAAAAGAAGCAGAAGATCCGTCCCTTCAGGTGGAAGATGTGATGCTCCAGTCGCATGAGATGCTATTAATCCCATCTCGAGAAGGGCTTCTTCGAGTGGAAGAGGCATCGTTCCAAATGCCTGAGATGCAGTGGATCCCTTCGCGCTTTTTGGTCTGAGAGCAGATTTTTGAAACCTCGGGCACTGAATCAGAAACCTTATCTAAATGGTCGGATCGGGTTGAACCATGTAATCAAACCAGTTCAACCGGATGATGATGTCATCATTATTTAAAATCGGATTAAATCGGACCGGTGAAAAAAATGTGGTTGAACCGGCTAATCAAATCGAAATGAAATAATATATATAATATACACCTAAATATACTTGAAATATAAATAAAATACATAGATAATGTATATATTTCACACTATACATAAAGTATTTTTCTTATACACCATCAAGATCATACATATCATATATATACGATTTAATGGGGCTGCCCCGCCCATATTTCGGCGTGTTTTTTTTATTTTTTTTTTGAAAATAAAAGCATGTATATTCATCGCTATATCCCTCTTATATACCATTCCAATTTATTCAGAAACAGAGACTCCTACGACCTCCATCGAGATGATGTCGATTTAAAAAATCATGTTACCGTTAAAAAATGACCGTCTAGATGGAGGCCGTAGGAGTCTATGTTTCTGACGAAATTCGAATGGCATATATGAGGGATATAGGGATGAATATACATGGCGATATTTTTTGGAAAAAAAATAAAAAAACACCGCAAATGGCGCGGGGGCAACCATGTTACACGGCAACCAAATGATGTTAATGGGGCTGCCCCCTTGGGGCAGCCAACATGGTTGCCCCCACCTCATTTTTCGCAATTTTTTTATTTTTTTAGAAAAATATCACTATGTATATTCATCTCTATATCCCTCCTATATGTCATTCGAATTTTGTCAGAAACAGAGACTTCTACAGCCTCCATCTAGACGTCATTTTTTTAACGGTCGCAGAATTTTTTAAATCGACCATGTCTAGATGGAGGCCGTAGGAGTCTCTGTTTCTGATGAAATCCGAATGACATATATGAGGGATATAGGGATGAATATACCTGACGATATTTTTCAAAAAAAATAAAAAAATTTGCCCTAAAATGGGGCGGCGCAGCCAACAGGGGGCAGCCCCATCAACCCCATATATATATATTATTTCGACTAGGTGCTCTATAGCATGATAATAATTTAATTATATTTAAAGCTCAATACATGTATAAAGTTGTGTTAGTGTAGTTGGTTAGAAGTTTGAAATAGATAATCAAATGTCATAGGTTCAACTCCTACTACCTGCAATATTTTTAAATAATTTAAAATTAAAAACGGTTCAACTTCGGTTGAACCAGGTTAAACTGGGTCAAAAAAAATAGGCTGAATCAGGTGGGTTAATTAAAATTTGAATAATTAAATTGAACCGACATAAATCGATTAACCCGATCGATCCAGGTCCGGTTCACCATTAGACCGATCGAACCGGCCGATCTGGTCTGGTTTTCAAAACATTGCCTTCTGTGCTTCGACTAAGGTGAGTGTATGGCACTTTCCCAAAGGAATCGGGTTTGAGTCCAAAGGTGCCACACTAAAACCGATTCCGTACAGACCGAATCCGAAATAACCCGTTCCTCATTATCCGGGTCGATAAGCGGACTCTCAGCGATAGCGTTTCCAACTCGGGTCAGAGGCACAACAACCAGATCCGAAAGCACCACCAGCAACCCCAAAGCCGAACACGGGTTCAGGTTTCCAGACACCACACCGTTCCCGTTTCTCCAAGCCGTCGCGCTGCCAACTAGCAGCTCCACCGGAACCCTAGGGCCCAAAGGGAAGGAAGATGGCTGCCGTCGCAAATCTGGTAACTTCCAAACTCGTCCCTTTTTGAATTTCAAATTTTCAAGCTCCTGAAAACTCGCAACGATCATTCTTATCATTTCAAACCACATAATTAATGGTATCCTGTTCCTCATGGTTGCATTTATTTAGATTTTGACAATTAGAATGTTGATTACTTAGTCATTTTGTCGATAGTGATCTTAAATATTAAAAATCTTACATCGTAAAAGAGAAGCTCATGCCCTTCTCTTCACCTTTCTATTCTTTTGTTTCATGTCTATTTCTCTTCTTCTGTTTCGTACAATTTTGCAATTCTTGCATTTAGGGTGTTAATTGAACTAAACTGTAATGAACGGACATATGTTTGATCGGTTCAATAAGAAAATTGGAAACTTCAAATTCGATCCGAAATAGATCTTTTTTAATTAACAAGTTCAAAACTATAGGTTGATTATAAAACTTGTTAGTTGTGCTATCTAACCCCTCGGATCCTTCCAAAACTATGTTTCTTCGCCTAATAAGACCCTTGCCGGTCTTCCTAAACATGCTTATACAAAAACACCAGCCAAATCTCTTTACAGTCTCAACCAAACACAAGGCCTGGAATTGGGAGTTGAGAGATACTTGGGGTGTAATTTAACTAAAGTCTTTTCCTTGGTTTAAAAGCTGCACTTTTCTTTTTGGGAGTAATTAAACTGATGATAAAAAATAAGGAAAAAATATATCTATGCCACTTACGGTTCTTGACGGCTATTGTACATAACTTCCAAAGGCCTGAAAGGTGGACGCTTTGGAGGGGGTGGAGAGAACTGAAGAGAATGGGAGATGATGGTAAGATGACGGAGGCTACCACTGTTGAGAACAAAAACTTGAAGACTGCCTCCAGTGACGAGAGCATGAGGGCCATCCTTCAAGGCATCAGATCCACCAAGTTTCCTGTATGTGGATGATGCTCCTTTTTAATTGTGCTATTGATTTGGTTTAAATGATTTTTCGCTAACCCTAGTTTTGCCCCCTTATTGATGTGTTTTGTTGGTACAATTGTAATTGTAGGCTGTGATCAACTATGGCGCATCTTGGTATGTGATTTACATATTTATTTGCTGGCTTTCTTTTTCAAATTTATATTTAAAGTATGAATGTTAGACAGACCACTATATGGATAGGTGAGATGGATTTTGGCGCTCTGTTTAATTAGATGATCCTTTGGGCATCATTTGGGGAGGAATTTTTGTCCCAGGAGTAAGTTATTAAACTTAGGGATATTTATACCTATAACTCTGACTAATTTCGTAATTACCCCAAAAACCCTCTATAATCACGAATTACACCTATGACCTTGAATAATACTTAATTCTTACACTCATAACCCCGTGTTAATTTCCACCCAATTTTCCGTTAAGTATTTTTTTTTAAAATTAAAACAAGGGGAAACACGTTGTGGTGTCCATCCCTGAATTAAATTACTTTATTAAAAGCCAATTACAAAAGATGACACTACAAAAGCCACGAATCCACTATGCCCATGGAATGAATACCAACATTCTCCCTATAAAACCTTTGCACAGACAAAAGAAAAGCATTCCTGGCTAGCTATATAGCCCAAATAACCGCCAGCAGGCGGATCAAAACGCTCCTCGGACGCTGCCTGTTCGCCACCAAGGAGTCGCAGAAAGAGCCCAAGCTCCTTGTACAAACCCAGTCCAGATCATTCTCATCCCGGATAGGCGCCGAGCTCTGACACCGGAAAAAAGATGCTCCATCGGCTCAACTCCAGTCCCGCAAAGAAGGCATCTGTCGGAGATCGTCCCAAGAAGTCTAGCACAACGGTCTCGCGTCATCAATCTCATACTCCTGAAAAGCCATAGGAAAAAATCGATCCTCTCCGGAAGGCCAAGCCCCCAGAAGAAGTTGCAATCTCTAATCAATTCCTCTGACTGTGAGGGAGGCAGTCTGTAAATTGCTTTATATGCCTTCTTAACTGAGAAAGAGCTCTCTCCCCACACCCATTGGTCTCGTTCTCCTCTGGGACCTCCGAACACACTCAGGGATTCCAACAAACGGAGAAACTCCTCCAGGCGTTGGTCCGAAAAGTTCACGGTAAACAACAACATCCAATTACCATTACTCCAACAGTGAGCAACTCTCGCCTCACGGTTGGCCGCGAGGGCAAAAAGGCGAGGAAAACATCTGCAAAGCGACCCATTGCCCATCCAGTCATCCGTCCAGAAAGCGAAGGATTCACCATTACCCAACACCGGCCTAAACAGATAATGGAAGCGAGGGAGAGTCATCAGAATCCCCTTTCAGAAAGGCCAAGGCATCAGCCCACGGCTGCAACTCAATGGCGATGCACGATTAATTGCATAAATCTGGCGAACCAGGGTAGTACAAAGATCCTCACTGCTCCCCCATAGCCTGCTCACCCACTTCAGCAATAGAGCTTCATTCATCGCATCGATTCGCCTGAGCCCTAGACCGCCCGCGGCTTTAGGAAGAGTGATAGTTTCCCAATCCACGAGATGTAAGCCATCCGCCTCTTGGCCGCTTTTGCCCCACAAGAATCTCCGCATCAATCTCTCCAGGCACCTCCGGATTCCCGATGGCATAAGGCGTGTAGACATGAAGAAAATCGGAATCGTCGAGAGTACTGCCTTCATCAACACGAGACAACTCCCCTTAGAAAGGATTGAAGATTTCCATCCCACGAGCCTTCTCCCCAACTTCTCAACTACAGGCAACCAGTTCGCCAGCTTGGTCCTGTCCGAGGTTAACGGTACTCCCAAATATCAGATAGGGAGCGAACCACATTCCGTGCCCAACTCATGACTACACATTCATGCCTCCTCCTCAGATAGAGCGAAAGGAATTACCGTGGATTTGCTAAGGTTCTACGCCAGACCTGACATCTCACCAAAAAGTTCAAGAGTGATCGCCATGTCATTGGCCTCCTCTCCCCCCCCCCCAACGAAGAAAATGGTGTCGTCGACGTATTGAAGAAGAGGGACAACCAAACCATCCCTCGAATATCCGTTCGTGAACTCACAGTTCTGCGCCCGATTAACCAAGCAGACGAAGACGTCAGAGGCGATGACAAAGAGCAAAGGAGCCAAGGGGCATCCCTGCCTAACCCCCCTTCATAGCTGAAAGAACCCGCCCTTCGGACGTCGATTCACGAGAACGGCCATAGACGCAGTCGTGACACAACGCTTCATCCAGGAAATCCATATCTCCAGAAAGCCCCTCCTATGCAGAGCCGCCCAGAGAAACCTCCAATCCAACGTGTCATAAGCCTTTGCAAAATCAACCTTCCAAAGCAACGCCTTCTCCTTTCGCCTCTTCCAATCTACAATAATCTCTGATGCCAACACCAAGCAATCCGTAGTCCGTCTCCCGGGAACAAAGGCCGACTGCATCGGGGAAATAATGTGTTCGAGTACCCTGCTTAATGTGAGAGCAAACACCTTTTCCACAATCAAATATAAGGCGTTGGACAACATGATCGGCCTGAAGTCTTCTATACTTTCAGCCGCGTCAACCTTAGGAAGGAGAAAGATCAGGGCCTTATTTATCTTGTCGAGTTCCACATTGCATCGACACACTTCCACCATGACCTCTAGTACCTCGGTACCCACCAGGTCCCATAAATCCCTATAAAAGGAGACTGGGATGCCATCCGGGCTAGGTGCCCCATCCGCGTTCAGGCTCCACACCGCTGCCTTCAACTCCTCCATAGTGACCGTCTGAATCAAGCTGGACGCGTGAGTGGTCGATAGCTGTGATGCTCCCAGCCCAGCCCATCTCCAACGTCTTTCGAACTCCCTCGATGAGAATTCGTGAAAGTGGTCTGCTATCGTCCTTCCCATCTCTCTGTTGCCCTCTACTCTGATACCATCCATGATCACTGACTGATTAGTGTTACCCTAACGCCTTCCACTAGCCATTCTATGAAAGAAAGCTGTGTTTGCATCACCTTCCTTGATTTAACTGTGTCTTGATCTATGTTTCCATTCGATGGCACGTTTCCTATCCTCATCGCCAATTATCTTCTGTGCCTCCGCTCTCTGAACCAACTCAACAACATTCAGATCCTTGTCATCCTCCAGGCCTTCGAGCCTAGCCACCTCCTCTTCCGTTGCCACCCTAACCGCCCGTCTAGCCTCTCTAGAATCCTTCTTGAAGGAGCACAGACAAACCCTCAACGAGGTTAACTTTTGCACGAACCTCGCTACTGCAGACCCAGAGACCACCAAAGAGGACCAATGGGACGAGACCATGTCCCTGAAGGAGTTTTCCAAAAGCCAAGCCTTCTCGCATCTAAAGAAACCCCTCTGGGGCGAGGCTTCTCCAGTGTCCCAAATAATCGGTGTGTGATCCGAGCACGTTCTTGTTCTACCAGTAGCAAACGACAGGGGAAAAAGCTCCAGCAGCTCCGCAGACGCCAAAAAACGATCTAATCGGGACTGCGAACCAAAATTCCTCCAGGTGTACTTCAACCCAGCGGCATCCAAAACCTCCAACTCCAGGAAGTCAATAGTCTCTGAAAAATCATCAGATCCCGGATCCTGACCCCCACGCAACATTGACCTGTTCGAGGATAGCAACGTAACATTGAAGTCTTCGCCAATCAGCCAAGGAGTTCTCGGGAAAGCGCTTCTCGAAACCCTCAAATCCGACCATAACTAATGGCGCGAAGCGTGATGACAGGGTCCATACACACAGGAAAGGGCGATGACGGTGCTCGAACGAAGACACTCCAGAAGCACCGTGAGGACATGAGTACCCCGCAGCTCCGCATGGAAGACAAAAACCGAATCTTTCCACGCCACAAGTAAGCCTCCCGCTGAGCCCGAGGCTTCAATTGTCTGAAACTCCCTGAGCGAACCCGCAGCGAAGGATCGCCACACCACACCGGAGATGGAGTTCGGCTTCGTTTCTTGTAGAAAAACAATATCACTCCCCAACTCTATGAATCTCGTCCCGAAAGTCCTCTTTTTCGGTCACCCAACCCCCTTAAATTCTAAGAGAGGACCTTCATTTAGTAACCACAGTTGGGCCCCGAATTTTCAGTACTCCCGCCAAATCCGCTATCTTTGCTTTCCACTCTGAGATGGTAGCATATTCACCCTGTTGTACCCTCGCCCTCTGCCTTCTTCTGTAACGTTTCCCGGATTTGTCTACAGCAGAAAGATTTCCCTCACCTCCAACTTCTTCGCAAGCCACCAAGGTACGATTCAGAACATCCTCAGGTGCTCCTGCTGACCAATCACAGAAGGCTCCCCAATCGGGCTCACAGGCACAGATCCGAGGCTTTTAGTAAGTCCCGAGGAATCGGACTGATCCCATAAAGACACAAAATGAAGGGGCCCATATTCCCCCCGAAGCGGCCAATCCTGATCAAGAGTCGGAGGTGGAACTACCCGATCCCCCGCATGAACGGGTCCGCTACCACCAACTGATTGAGAACCGGATTTGGACCCATACCCGGGTACCCGGTTGAAAGAAACAACTCCGCCTTCACGACCCGGATTCGAGACCTCGAGTTCATCGCCTGCGTTACCTGGATTCGCGATTCCAATTCCATCGCCCGCACAGAAGATGAGGAGTGCCGCAACCAAGGTTTTAAAAAACGCGAGGCGTATCGAGGCGTTTTCCTAGTATTGCCTCGAGGCGTAAGCCTCACTCGTGAAAGAATTTTTTTCATAAAATATAATAATTAATCGTAATTTTAATTTTCAAGTTCTAGAAAGTAGATAGTTATGATTAAATACATAACTCCATGATATTTCAAGGCTAACATCATGGTTTAAACATCCAAGTTATTATATAACTCTCTTTTTTTATACTCTAAATCTGTAAGGAGTCAAGTAAATATGGATATGCAAGCACAATAATGGGTAACTCTCTGCAAAATTTGAAGTTTTGAATAATATTTAACTAAAGGGACTAGATGTAACATACCATTTTCAAAATTAGATGAGATGCGTGTCATTCAATTGAGAAGGATAAGAGAGTAAGCAGTGAATCTGTGATCACTTTTTACTTTATCATAATGATTGGGGGATAAAATACTTGAATATTGCATGTTATGATCATCTTTGTTCATGCATGCTTTGATGTGAATTAATTTCGTCCCCATTGAATAGAAGAAAAGATGAGACATGTTTACAAAATATACTTTTCAAAATTTAGGTCAAATTAGGGGACTTGCATCCAAACATTTTAATAAAAAAAGCATTTATGCTTGATTTATACTAAAGAGTAGATGCATTAGATTTAAGGACTCGAGACTTAATTTTTTGTTCATGTTGATTTATAAAAAACATGCATAACAAAGTAAAAATAAGCTTAATATATTAGTAAATTAAAAAAAAATACATTTCAGTGAATCATTAGCTTAAAGACTTGAAAATACTTGTATACGAAAGATGAAAAGCTCACAATCAAAAAGAAAAGGAAAAAATATTGCAGAAAAAAATAAAAAAACGGTCCATATATGAGGCAACGACTCATAAGCCTCGAGGCGCACGCCTCACTGAGGCTGAATGAGGCTATAGCCTCGAGGCGTTTTTCCTTGAAAAACACCTCGAGGTGTACGCCTCAACGCCTCGAGGCGCGTTTTTAAAAACAATGACCGCAACCCTTCTGCTCTAAAGCAAGGGAGCCCAACCGATGCAGGAGGCGTAGAGCCTATTCGAAACGGCGCCTCCCATGACTCACGATTCACCGCTTTGGAAAACACGCTGACTGCACCTGAAGGGGACTGAAGCAACCCCATGCTGGAAGAGGGGATGCCACCTCCATCCACCGGCCCTGCAGGCGGCGACGGAGGAGGCAAAAACTGAACTTCCAATTGAAACGAGAACCGCTCGACGTCCAGAATTGCCATATAGACCAGATTCCTTGGATTCACGCCGTCACTAGAGCTACACTCCATCACCAGCAAAGTTATCTCCGGGTCAGAACCCGAACGCGTGCTATCGTCCAATATCTTACCATCGAACCCAAGTGCTTTAGCGTCGTTCCCAAGCACGAAACATTGCGAGAGAGAGAGAGAAAGGGCACTCCCCGCACCCTTGCCACTTGCGTGGACGTGCAATCGTTAACCCCATCAGCAAATCGTGGCTTTCTCCAAGCAACCTCGCCACCACTGCCTGGCGCCAATAGTTGCTCTATCTGTTGCTTCTACAGTCCTCTCCGCACAGCACCTCTGGGCACCTAGCATCGTGACATCTCCTGTGAACTCATTGCCGAACGAAGATGAAAGTCTTGCTCTGATCAACGACGTAGAAGATGAGATCTTTAACCAAACCCCCACCAGTAGGTCGATCTTGTCTTCCTCCTTAGGAACACCCACCACCGACGCAAACGATCTACCCTCTCGAACTATGCTATCCCGAGAACGACACAACACCGGTCCATTCTCTCGCTCCAGAACAGGACGAACAAGCGACCTCGAACAAAACTCCCTACGATGTCCTGCCTTCCCGCATGAGAAGCAGCGGGGCGGAAAGGAGCAGGTCGACGCCAAATGGCCTCCTCCTCTACACCTAAAGCACCATCACCCCGGTTTTTTGTGAGAGACGACCGTCCATCCACCCCTATCAGCCTCTCCTTGCGCGCGCTCCCGAACTTCACCCCGTCGCCTCCATTCGCCCTTACACTCTCGACGTCTGTAGCACTCCATCCACTCAACCCTTTTCAATTTTCCGTTAAGTATGATGGTATCCGTTGAGTATTTTACATTTTATACCCTTTCAATTTCCATTATTTACGAATGACCTTTACGAATGACCCCTCCCCCTCCTCCAGCGAGTCAACCCCCTCCCCCCCCTCCGCCGACTTCCTCCTGCTGGAAGCCCGCAACCTCCCTCCCCCGATCTCCTCAAGCCAAGCTCGACCTCGACCTCCTCCTCGCCCCCACCGGCACCATCATCGAAGCCCCTGCTCCAACCTCGCCTGGAAGCGCCACCCAGCCCGCCCCATTCCCCTCGCACAACCAAGCTCGCCTGGATGCCCCCCTCCCTGTTCCTGCAAGCCCACCCCCTTCCCCCCGCATCGCCAAGCCCCCCCCCCCCCCCCCCCCCCGCCGCATGCCTGCGAAGGCACTGTCTGAGAAGCCTCCCCTGCAGGCTCCGCGACCCACCTCCTGCTTGGAAGCCCCTCCTCCCCCTGTGCCGGCATCTTGCTTGGAAGCCCCTTCTCTGGAAAACCCACCCCCCGTTGGCAGCCTCACCGTCGTCATCCCCTCCCTGCAAGACCTCCCCTCCCCAATCCGTCCTGGAAGCCCCACAACCTGCACGCGTTTTTCTTTTTTTCTTGTTAACTTTTGATTAATTCTAGCCGTTAAATTGTGTATTGGTTAGATTAACTCACTCATGTGGTTGAGTTAATGAAGAAAACTAACGGAAGGTTATGGGTGTAAAACGGAGTATGTATTCAAGGTTCTGAATGTAATTCGTCATTATAGGGGGTTTCTGGGGTAATTACAAAACTACTCAGGGTTATGGATGTAAATATCCCTTAAACTTAGTAAGCCGCCTCTTGAAGATGCATCTTTGGTTAAGACAAAGCCGCCTCTTCAAGAGGCGTCTTTAGGCTAAAGCCGCCCCCAATCAGCATAAACCATCTCTATTCCCTTCCTCCTTGCATTTCAAACCCTCTTTCTGCTCACGTGGAAGCTAAAGTCATCATGAATTGATGTCTGTAAATATGATACCTTCACTGAGGGGGATATTTTGATTTGATTAAGAAATCTGAGTGCCATGAAGTTGCAATCCAACTGTGGATGGTCTTGATTGGCAGCACGATTCAAACAATTATGTGGCTTGTCAACCATTGAGACAGCTAACTGTCCATTAATTGGTCGATGATGACAACGCAATCTTCACAAGAATCCCCTGGCCCGTTCGCTGCGGTGCACATTCCAGACCTTCCTGCCCGATTAAGTTTAACTACGTAAAGTTGTAATGTTGATAGTGTGAAAAGCATCCCATTCTTCAACTCACTACTCAGATTGATCCCATCATCACACTCCATGCAATCTTTGCCATTCAAATATAACCATCATCTCCTCTCATGTTCAGAAATGGTATGTCAGACACGACTCATGTTCCCAGATGTTCCTGCTCCTCACTATCATTATTTTCCATCTCGTCATCGAAACTCTGTGACAAGGGTTCTATCACCTATCAAGTTATGTATCATTATCATGAGATAATGACCTATATTCATCACAGAAGGAACATATGTATTTCCACGATGAGGCAACAAATCCATGAGGTACTGATCCGGGCAGAGAAACAATGACAGTAAATATCCGATATGCGGCACCCATCTCCTCGGTATATTCCATAATCTCTCCAAACATCATCATCAACTCGATGCACCCGATGTAAAACATTGCATCATCTTAGGACATTCTATGAGACACCTGTAATTCGACTCTTTGTGATAAGTCCATCGGATCCTAAGCAAAAACTTGATGTGCTCAATCAACCCGTGAATGATGTTTCATGGCCAATCTTGATGGTTTTCATATGACCTCAGACATAGATCACGACCTTACTCGACTTCGAAATAGTCCCACCACAATGACCAAAATAACGAACCTTACGAGTTACGAGACATCTTAAATTACAATAGGTCGACAATAATTGATTAGTGATGAAAAAATTATATGCAATTTAGCACGTCCCACATCCCATACAATAACATATCGACATGAAATAAAAAAATCCTAAAAATCCTAGACCCACAATAGGTGTTACCTTCCTTGAGGTTAGGAAGGGGAAGGAGTAGAGGTTGGTCGGAGGTGGCGGCTGATCGCGCGGATGCAGCCGACAACGAGGATGGGGCGGCAACGGTTGCAACAATGGCAGTGGGTGGCAGGTGGGGAGGACTGGAATGCGTGGAGGGTGGGTTTGTTCTCTCGTTGGAAATTTAAGCCCCGATTAAAGCCATCTCTTGAAAAAGGCGGCTTTATCCAAAGCTGCCCCTTCAAGACGCGACCTTTATCTTAACCAAAGCCGCCTCTTGAAGAGGCATTTTACCTACGGTACATAATAAAAAATTTTTGCCGACCACCCATGGACATAAATTTAATAACTTACCCCTGGGACGAATATTCCTCATCATTTGATCATTGCCATCGTAATTTGATTAAAAATAATGGACATATTACGTCATATTCAGGAACTAAAACAAAAAAACCAAGCACTGATATCCAAAAGTAATAATTTCAAGCACTGGATTTTGGTCAAGGGGAAGTAGATTTATTGTGATTAAACTTGAATATCATATAAATCCGCGGTTTCTACTCTTTATACAAATCCTATTCTAATTTGACATTTTTCTTGTGCCTAGGGACTTTTGTGAATCGCCACTAGAATAGTCTCCGAGGGTCGATGAAGGTAGGTGGAAGCTAGGTAGTAAGTGGTGGAGTGGTGAAGCATCAACAACAACCACCTGTTGCCCTCATCGTTGCCCCAAGAAGTGGCTCCTACTGGCTTCTATCATCGCTGTAGCCGTGGGGGGGGGGGGGGTTCACCAACTCTCGTGGCACCTTAGAGGTCATCTTCGTCGTCTGTTGAGGCTTAGATTTACTGCCAAAAGCGTTTGATTCACTGTTCAGACTAATGAGGTTTTTATGGTGGTTTTGATCATCTAAACACCCTAGTTACTTGAAGAAGTCCTTAAGGAATGGAAGAGGTTGTCGTATGAGTCTACACCCACAACCATCTTCATGTATGCCTGTGTAGATGCGTTCATCCTTGTTTACAACCCCAATTTTGTAGTGGTTCATCATGTTAACACAGGGCGACTCCAAGGTCGACGTCTCATCCTTGAGTGCCTTCAAAGGTCCATCACCCATTGTCAAGATGAATGTGACTAATTATGAGTTATGGGCTATGTAATTCTTGCGTGTAATGCATTGCAACGGTAAGAAGCACATTCTGACACAATACAAACCAATCGACAAGACTAGGGTCAATGCCTCGTAGGAGGCAGATGACACATACGCGTGTTTAGTTGTCTGGGATGGTGTCGGTGGAGATAGCCAATGATATTCCGAGTCATCCCTGCCGCAAAGGTGATGTGGGACATCTCACTGCTACTTACTCGCAGAGGAAAAATGATCGAAGATATATCAACTACAACACGGTATCTCCACATCAATGCAAAACATACGTTCTCATTATACCCTTTATGCTTCTCTCAAGGGTATGTTTGAGAAGCTCCATGGCTTCATTCCCTTGACTGCTTTGCCAGAACAACACAAGGCTTACAGAGATTCGGTGATGACTAGAGTTTTTTAGCAGCTCTTGATCCGGAATATGATGCAGCTCGGTCACAGATTCTTACTAATGCCACTATACCTCCATTGGAGGAGGCATATCACAGATTGAATAAGCTTTCTATAGCAATGGTGGTGCTACTCAGCAGACACATATCTCCTCAGGTATGGCTGCATCTCATGGTAGAGGGGGTTTTACGCAGTTCAGAGGGCGTAGTACCCGTGGCAGGGGAGGGGATAGTCGATCCTGTCAGCCATGCACTTTCTATCGCAGACCATGTCATTCTGAGGATACATGATACTCCAAGCATGGTTTCCCTATTTCAGCTCGGGTTGCAAAGCAGAATCAACCACTTGGTGCTCCTCTTCTGGTATCTGATCAGAGGTTCGATGAGCTTGTGGCGATGCTGAGAGAGACCATGCTCGCACCTCGATCGTCTACTACTCCATCAGGATCTTCATAGGTAGCTGCATTAGCATCCACCACCACATTAGGTACTGCATTTGACTAGCTATTACAGAACATATATATCAGAATGAATTATGGACTCAGGAGCTTCACGCCACCTCTGTGGTGATAGAAGGCAGTTTAATGCATACAGATCGATTCAATAGGCATGTCTGTAGTTATAGGAGCTGGGACCTACTCTCTCATCACTGAACAAGGGGAGGTGTAGTGGACTTCATTAATACGTCTACAGAATGTTCTTCATGCTCCTAATTTTTCTATGAATTTACTGTCTATTGGTCAAATCACCAGAGATTTACATTGTCGTGTCATATTTGATCCATCTTCCCATGTGCTTCAGGACATTCATACGGGCAGGGTGATTGGATCTAGTTGTGAGCAAGGTCTCTATTGATTGGTCCAGTCCCCATATGCAGGTGCTTCGTCTATTCACATTGGATTAGTCTCTCTTTATGTGTGGTGCCTTCGATTTGGTCACCTTCCTATACAAAAGCTGTGCCATGTGCTTCCTCGGATTTCTCCTTGCTCTACCCTCCAGTGTGAAGATTGCCCGCTTGGGAAGCACTACCGGTCTACATTTTAGAGTTGTTAGGGTTGTAGTAGTCTTGGTATGTTTGAGTTGATCCATCTTGATATTTGGGGTCCGAGTTTGAGTCGTGTCCTAAACCATCACGGATGCAGATTTTATCTTGTTGCAGTTGATGATTTTTCAAGGTTCTCTTGGCTATTTCTTCTTAAAAATAAGCATGATGCCGGTCTTGTCATTCGATCTTTTACCAATGAAATAAAGAACATTTTTTCTGCAAATGCCAAGTATATTCGTTCTGACAATGCATTAGAACTATGTAGTTTACAACTCACAGTTCTTCAGAGCCCTTGGTATTATGCATCAGACTTTATGTGCCTATACATCTCAACAAAATGGGGTGGTTGAACATAAACACCGTCACCTTTGGGGAGATGTGGTTCTGACTGCATGTTACATGGTGAATCGTATGCCCTCATCTGTGTTGGGAGAAAAGATTTCGTTCTTGATTGCGTTTCCCTAGAAAGATCTTTTCTCCCTCACTCCTCGTGTGTTTGGGTCTATTATCTCTGTTCATACGTCTCCTGGCCATGACAAACTCTCTCCTAGAGCAGTTAAGTGTCTCTTTATGGGGTACTCTAGAACTCAAAAGAGATACCGTTGTTTTGATCTTGTTCGCCGAAAATATTATGTTAGTGCGGATGTCACTTTCTTTGAGTCTATTATATTTTTCTCCCCTACAGTTGATAGGTTGATTCCTTTGGATTCTGGAGAAGAGGTATACATGCCTCTACCTCCGATTTCTTCTACCACGCCTGTGACTACTATGCCTATTACTCCATCCCTAGTTCCATCAGCCCCTTCTCCATCACTTCCTCCACCAACAGCTTCCATCTTTTTGCCACAAATCTACACTTGCTGACCTCGTGCTCATGGGCCTCCTCTATCATCCGGCATGCCCCAGATATGTTCTGAACACTTGGTTTCTTATGATGGCATTGGTGACTTGCATTTACAACAAGATGAGCATATGGCTATAGATGTTCCTGCCTCGGTCATTGAGGAGGCTGATGACCTTGACGTGCCTATTGCTTTACGAAAGCAGAGGCGTACTTGTGCTACATACCTCTTGCTTCCCATTTTTCTCTTGCCCATCTCTCAGAGGAGTTTCAGAGGTTTCTTATGGGACTATCTGTCATGGAAATACCACAGACATATTAGGAGGCGTTACAGATAAGTCGGTGGTGCCTGCTAAAGAGGAGGAGATGGTTGCGTTACAGTCTCGTGGCACGTGGAGTGTTGTTTCCGCTCCACCTGGTGTATCTGTTGTGGGGAGCAAGTAGGTGCTTGCAGTGAAATACCATGCAGATGGAGTGTGGAAAGATACAAGGCCCAACTTGTCGCTCCTAGGTTTATCAGACATCATGGGGTGGACTTAGGATACATTTTCTCCTGTAACTCGACATTATACATTAAGGATTCTTATTTCTGTTGTTGTGGTATGTGATTGGCCTCTCTTTCAGCTAGATGTCAAGAATGCATTCTTGTACGGTGACTTGCACGAGGAAGTTTACATGCAACAATCACCTGATTTTGCTGTTGAGGGGGAGTCTCATATGGTTTGCAGACTTCACAAGGCTATTTATGGCCTTAAGCAGAGCCTGAGGGCTTGGTTTCAGAAGCTCTCTGAGTTGATTGAGCATCGATGATTTATCAGATCGACTGCAGATCACTCACTTTTCGTTCAGAGATCCCAAAGAGGTATTGTTGCTATTTTGGTTTATGTGGCTGGCATCATTGTTACAGGGGATGATGAACAAGGTATTCATGTAGCTATGGATTTCCTTGGACAACAGTTTGTGACCAAGGACCTTGGCAATCTTTGTTACTTTCTTGGCCTCGAATTTGTAAGGAACTAGCGTGGCATGGTGATGACACAAAGGAAGTATGTTACTGATTTCCTAGCTGAGACGGGCATGACGGGATGTAGGCTTGCTACTACTCCTATGGATCTGAGTATGAAACTCTATGATGATGACACTGAGGAGATTGATAAAACACGATATAGAGAGCTTGCAGGGATGCTTTTATATGTCACCAATATCAGACCAGATATATCCTTCGCAGTGAGCAAAGTTAGTCAGTTTATGGAGCAGCCCAGACATGTACATATGGATGTAGTTCACATGATTTTGAAATATTTGAAACTTCTCCAGGCACATGACTCTTTTTCAATAGAGACACAACCCTCGCAGTTACATCATGTGCTGATGCAAATTATGCAGGATGCCCCAAAGACATGAAGTCTACCTCAGGCTTCACTATCTTTGTAGGGAGTTCATTTGTTTGATGGAAGAGCAAGAAACAGACAGTCGTTGCTAGATCTAGTGCTGAATCAGAATATAGAGCTATGGCACAAGGGAGCACAGAGATGATGTGGGTCAGATTTGTCCTGATTGACCTGACTATTGAGGTGTCACTTCTTATGTACCTCCAATGCGACAAACATACTGCCCTTTTCATAGCCAATAATCCAGCCTTTCATGAAAGAACCAAGCACATCGAGGTAGAATGTCATACACTCGAGATATGATTCAAAAGAGATTTATCTCCACTTCTCATGTTACTTCAGGATATCAGACTGCAGATATGTTCACTAAGACACGTGCTAGAGTTCCATTCCAAGCTGAGCATGATTGACATATATGCTCCAGCTTGAGGGGGAGTGTTGAGATAGATGTTTTGTTTGTTCTTTATTTATATTTACTTATTCTTCTGTCTATCTCATGTAATTTTCCCTTGCAATTTTTCTCTTATGTAAAAGAGCCCTAGAGTCACAATGTAGTGTATCAACTCCTTTTCCCTTTCCACAATATTGAATATCCGTTGTATGGTAGCAGGGGAGGATGATATTGACCACATTTTTGTGTTGTCCTTTTGCTAGGGAGCCCTGCGAGAGGTTTCATATTCCTTGGATTGACATATCCTCTTTCGAATCCTTATGCGTAGTTTTAAGAGATGGTGGAGAGGATGGAGACGATCAATTTACATGTCCAGTAGGATGGAAGATTCCTACTAGTTAAGGCTTACATGTGACTGTTTATAAGAGGGAGACGGATGATAAAGGACAGATTCACACGTTTCATTCAGGGGGCTGATCAGGGGTGCCCAAGATGTGTGGATGGGGTGGAGGATATTGACCATCTCTTTTTCACCCATGGTAGCTCTGCAGAGGTCTGGAATAATTTCAGGAATAGAGTTGTGAGTTATGACAACATATTTAGTTTTTGGAGCTCCATTGGGACGGATTGGACCGGACGAAGAATGAAGGACCAAGATGTGTTGCTGTGATTTGGGTCATCTGGCTAGCCATGAACAGGGTGGTGTTTAATCATGATTGTTTCTATGCTAAGAATGTGACACATGTCGGTGCTTTGAGTGAGAGTTGGAACATGTAAATTGACAGTCTAAGTTTTTGGGCATACACCTATATCGTGGAGATTTGGGTCTTCTGGCTGCAGAGAGAGGCCAAGGCCTTAAATGTCGGTTTCGGTCACCATTTCGGTGATGACCAAAACAGAATTTCGATGGAATTTCGGTCAAATTTCGATCGAAATTTCGATCATTTCGGTCATTTTTTTACTAGGAACCCCATATTTTGATCATTTCGGCCAAATTTCGATTTCGACTGGATATCGATATTCGACAGAAATTCGACCGAATTTCGCTGAAATTTGAGGCCATGAGAGAGGCATCTTAAGGTTGTCCATACCTTAATTGCGATTGGAATCGGTCGATGTCTCACTATTGGAGATCCTGGGATGGAGAGTTGTAATTTCACCCTGAAACCTTTTACCTTGGTAATATATCTTTGGGGATGATCAACTTCTTCTATAAAGGTTTCAATTAGGAAAGTTATTGTTGTTGCGTTTGGAATTTTAAATGGCTTCAGATAGGAAGCTAATTATTTGGGGGCAAGTTTGGAATTCACGATTTGAAAACAAGAGGGGAATATGAGTGTAGTAGTACCACATGGATTGGTTCTAAAAACTTGGTGGACATATATATATGAGTTCTCTCTCCCAAGCTCTTGTAACAATATTAGAAAGGAGGGTTGGAAGACCACACGCATGCGCATTTGTGCTCCGGCTCGGGAAAGTCTATTTGGATTTTGATAGTTTGCTGTGGATTTCATTAAACGAGTCGGATAAATTAATCTAACTTATTAATTTGAAATTCAAACGACTTGGATATTTCGTATTCCAATCGTTTCGAATGTTGGAGACACCATCTTTAGTGGGCAGTTACAGATCTGATGAGGCACAACTTCTGTACATATACCCAAACATGATCCTTTGACATACATTCTCTGTTCTTCCCTCCAGCAAACTATGCTTGTTGCATCAAATGTTAAATAATCGGGTTCTTTCACTTCGAATCCATGCAATTAGATTACGGTTAATGAGTGGTTGATTATATTACGAATAATCTGTAATACCATTAAATTGAATCATGCGAATCCTGCAATATAATATTATTTGTGTTGAGATGCTTCCACCCCAACTAACCTCTGGTGATCATTTTTTTGGCGTTTAAAGAAAAAGTTTTCTTATAATTGGGAAGAGTTCCTGGAATTGGGTAGCATGGGTTTGCCTCTTTGAATGAAATCGACTTTTAAAATCCATCTTCATGTCACATTTTTTAATTAGTTTGGCTTCTAACTGCCTGATTCTTTTCTCGATTTTATTTATTAGTTTTAATGGTGAATGATCACTGTCACAGAAATTTCAGACAAATGCATGAACTACTGCATGAATTGCTTCTCAGTATAGACGGATCTCATACGAACTATTTGATCATTCTTTTTTCAAAATTAGATAATTAAGATTGACAAAACGCCGGTTGAAATTGGTTTTGGATCATCACATGTAACAGTTGCCTTGGGAACTTTGCAGGTGCAGATTGTGCAGCCAGATTCTGCCTGCATTTGGTCGGATGAGCGATGAATTCCCGAGGCTATCATTTGTCTATGCTGATATCGACGAATGCCCAGAGACAATGCAACATATTCGGTACACCCCGACCTTCCATTTCTTCCGAGATGGTGAGAGTTGATGAGATGTTTGGTGTTGGTGAAGAACGACTACGTGATCGGCTTTGGTTGCATTCTTGAAGGCAAAATCTCGTTCGAGGAGAATTTAGCGACGTGTCCGATATGCGGGATTAATACCAAAGACATCGATACTGCGCTATTTTTCTCAAGATGCACTCAAGCTTCTTACCGTTCAAAATGTTTAGAAATTTCATTACTCAGCTAATTATATCTATTTAATCTTAAGGGGCACTTTTTCTATTTGTATACAAGCAATTCTAGGTGTTTGTTTTGGAAGAGATTGGTCACATTCAGAGGAAGGGCGAATGAAGGTTTGCGCACTTGTCTAGGCTCTGTGGCTAGCGAGAAATGCCGTTGTCTTTGAGGGTGGGAGGTTTTACTTTGAAAATGTGCTAGGGCACACTCTTGCCTTTTTTGAAACCTGACGGATGTAACTATTATTTTATTTTTTTTTCTAATATAATTTATTCTTTGGATGTACCTCTAATGGAGCTCCATCCACAATTTCTCAAAAAAAGAATAATAGAATTGTGATGCAAGAGAAGAAAACTTTGAACTAATTATGGTGACGGTTTCTATTTTAGGTCCATGGAGAAGAGAATCATTGAATCCAACTCCTCACCTTCAAGCCATCTTTTCAAAGGCACTGAATTGGAACATGTCAAAGTTACTCTAAACACATAAATAAACATGTGCACATATGACATATCTATTATATGCATATTATCAATTTCTCATGCAAATAGCATGAAATTCTTATTGCATCCTTTATGTGGAGAAGAGAGACAAAATGGGATGTCTATTCCATAGGGCTATGGTCTCTTATATAGAGAGAAAACCCTAGAGAGTACAAGAGAAAAAATACGTAAATGCCCCTGAGGGGTTACGGAACCCGAAGGGTTAAGGGTTACGGAACCCGAAAGGTTACAGACATAATTGTAATATAATAATTCTAACACTGCCCCTCAAGTTGGAGCATATCTGTCGATCATGCCCAACTTGGATACTAAGTACATTAGGCGCTTCCTTGGAAGAGCCTTTGTGAGGATGTATGTAAGTTGAAGTTCAGTGGAGATGTGTGGAGTGTTGATTCGTCCTCGTACTGCATCATGGATAAAATGGCAATCAACTTCAATGTGTTTTGTCCGCTCATGGAAAACTGGATTGGTGGCGATGTACGTGGTGAACTTGTTGTCGCAGTATAAGGATACAGGAGTGGTGACTGAGATGCCTAGTTCTGTTAAGAAAGAAACAAGCCATGTTATCTCACATGTGGCCTGAGTCATTGCCCTGTATTTTGCTTCCGCACTAGATCTGGATGCTACTGTTTGCTTCTTGCTTCGCCAAGTGATAAGTTTATCCCCAACAAACATGGTGTATCTTGTAGTGGATCGGCGGTCCTTAGGAGAGCTAGCATAGTCAGAATCTATATATGTGGAGATATTAGTGTGTTCATTCACCCCATAGTAAAGTTCACGTCCGGGAGATTCCTTCAAATATCGAAGGATCAAAAGAACATCCTGCCAGTGACTGTAAAGAGGCTTCTTCATATGTTGACTGGCTCTGCTCACAGCATATGATATATCTAGCCTAGTAACATTGAGATAGAGTAATTTTCCCACTAAGCTTATGTATCGTGTTGCATCCTCAAAAGCTAGATCAGTAAATGCTGAATATTTTCTCACTTCTGCAGGGATGCCATATGGCTTGCATCCAAGAAGTCCCGCCTCAGTCAGAATATCAAGGCAATACGTTCTCTGTGAAAGATGAAGCCCCTCTATAGTGTGTATTACTTCGATGCCAAGAAAATAACGAAGTTGGCCGAGATCTTTCGCGACAAAGACCTTCTGGAGGAAGGCCTTGGTCTCCTAAATACAATCTACATCATCTCCTGTGATAATCATATCATCAACATAGACAGCAAGGATGATCATGCCAGTAGACCGTCGTCTAACAAAGACAGAGTAGTCAGATGTTGTCCTCTGAAAACCAAGTGTGTTAATCTCCGTAGTGAGACTGTCAAACCATGCCCTTGGGCTCTGCTTCAGGCCATAAATGGCCTTGCGTAGTCGACATACATGCTCCCCCTCGACTACATACCCCGGTAATTGCATCATGTATACCTCCTTCTCAAGATCACCATAAAGAAAGGCGTTCTTCACATCAAGTTGACAAATGGGCCAAGCCTTGTTGGCAGCAACATAGAGAATGGTACGTATCGATCCCATTCTGGCAACAGGCGAGAAGATCTCAAAATAATCAACTCCAAAGGTTTGTGTGAAACCTTTGGCAACTGGCTTTCAACCTGTCAATAGAACCATCAGGCGATTGTTTGGTTGTGAAGACCCGTCGACAAGCCACATGGCGAACTCCTGGGGGGCACGACATAAGATCTCACGTGCCCCAGGAAGTAAGTGCATCCATCTCCTCATCCATGGCCTGTCTCCAGCCACGATCTTGCATTGCACTGAAATGATCTCTTGGAACAGTAATAGCATTCGGAGAATTTGCAAATCTTTTGTCACAGCTAGATAAACCATCTGTAGAAGTAAAATGTGATATGGGGTGATACGTACAATTCATTTTTTGCTTGCGTAGAGCTATAGGAAGCTCCCTAGGTACATCCGTGACAACAGTGGTGGGAGCACTCGAAGTGGTCATATCATCCTGCATAAAAGGGACAAGAAAAGTTACAAACACTGGTATATAAGGTATAGAGGTACGCTGGCGAGTATAGACGATTGTTGGGGGGGGAGGTCCGGAGGAATGTCACTCACAGTCTGTGTGAAATAACTTGTTTGCTCAAAGAAGGTGACATCAGCAGATACATAGTATCGACGTCCAACACGATCATAGCAGTGATAGCCTTTCTGGGTATGAAAGTACTCAAGAAAGACACATTTGATGGCACGAGAGGATAATTTGTCAACTGCATGAAAATTATGAACAAAGGCAATATAACCAAAAATTCGCAGAGGTATAGGAAAAGGAGACTTGGTAGGATAAAGTAAGGAAAATGGAGTTGCCCCTTTGAGAACATATGAAGGAACACGGTTGATGAGATACACTGCAATAAGGATAGCATCTCCCCAATATTGTTTAGGAACACTCATTTGATTAAGAAGAGATCTGGCAATATTTAGCAAGTGTCGGAGTTTCCTCTCAGCTATACCATTCTGTTGTGAGGTATATGGACATGATGTTTGGTGAACAGTTCCCTCAGATGCAAAGAAAGATGTCAAGTCATGTTGGGTTAACTCAAGAGCATTGTCAGTACGAATGATCTTGACAAAGCTAGAAAAGTAAGTTTTAACATATTGAAAGAAATTTCTGACAATTTGATTAATCTACGAATGCTCCATTATTAGATAGACCCAAGAAGATCGACTATAATCATCAACGAAAACTATAAAATAGCGATGGCCACTTAATGTGCGGATCGGATAAGGTCCCCAAACATCACAATAAACAAGATGAAAAACAGCAGTACTACGAGACTCAGTACGAACAGGAAACGAAGTTTGATGGTGTTTTCCGAACTCACATGCCTCGCACTGAAAGGGCTTCATAGCAGAGAGTTCAGGAAACATCATGGAGATGGCCTTGGCAGAGGGATGCCCAAGGCGCAAATGCCATAGGAGCGGATCTTCGGAGATAGATGCAACAGCAACAAAATTGGAGTCTGAGGGTATGTCAAGGTAATATAAGCCGTTCTTCTCATGACCCCCACCAAAAATCTACCTTGCTCGAATGTCCTAAAAATAACAAGACTCATCAAATATCACACGACAATGAAGCTCAACACAAAGCTTGTGAACTGGCAGCAAGCTAAGAGGAAAATCAAGAGCACAGTGAACCCCCGAAAGTCGGAGCTTGGAAGAGAATTCCATAGTTCCGACAGTAGTTCTGTGATTGAATCCCATTAGCGACTCAAACTAACTTCACAGAGGTAGATGGTATGGAAGAGGTGAGCAGACTACCTTCTCCAGTGAGATGAGTAGAGGCGCCAGAATCAATAATCCAAGCTGGACTAGGAGTGATAGCATAGTTGGCTATTGTACCTGAAGGAGTGGCCAGAGCAGCAGTTGTAGTGTTACTAGCGGTGGTAGGACCTGGAGTCTGAAGGATCTGCATTTGGAGGGAGTAATCTGCATCATTAAGATGAACAGTCTTGCCACTGGAGGTAGGCGATGCCTCTTCCACATTATAGGCATCCTCATAAGCATTATTGGTGTGATAAGAAGGTACGCCAAACTTCTGCCAGTATCGTTCAGTCGGGTGGTTCCACCTACCACAGTGAGTGCATGGGGCAGTAGAGTCTCGCCCACGACCATGACCAAAGTCACGACCTCATCCAGATTCCCATCCATGGCCACGACTTGGATCACGACCGCATCCTCCTCGCAAGCCGTATCTGCCTCCTCACCCAGATGAGGCGATGTGTGCAAAGTTCTCTGTTGAAGGTAAGACGGGAGGCCGGGCAACGAATGTCTCGAGCTCCTCAAGTCAGTCAAAGATGTCCTTCATTGTTGGCAGTGTGTCTGATGTAAGAAATTGCTCCTTCGCTGCATGGTATCTAGAATGCAGACCATCAAGGAAGCGGTATACCTGCCAATCAGAACGCTCTTGTATCTGTTTGGTGCAACATGAGGGCTGGAATATTGCAAGCTCCTCATACAGGCTGGATAGATGCTTGTAGTACTCGATGAGGGTGGAATCACCCTAAGATGCCGACCAGATTCGCCTGTAAATGTCTACAAGGCATGACTTCATCTTCTTTTGGGAGTATGTTTGCTCGAGATCCTCTCACATTTCCTTGGCCGTATTTTTGTAAAGAAGATTTGAGGCAATGTAAGCCTCAACTCATCCAGTTGATAACTAAATAGTTGTCAGTCTGCCAGTTGTCGTACTCTTTGTCCTTTTCATTTAAAGGATCTTTAGTCAAAATGTAGAGTTCGCTCTGACCACCAATGAACACCATAAAAGATCGAGATCAGAGCACGTAATTTTCTGTGCCCTCGAGTTTGATAGTAGTGCCTTGTGCCATAATATTCGTGGCCAAGGGCTTTGTCTCGGTAGAAGAAGGCGCCATGGTGGTCTTAAAATAGAAAGACGATCCTGTGATCAACTAAGGATGCATATAATAGCTAAAAAATGCCCTAGAACTCACGTTTTCCCTTGAAGAAGGTCTGAAACCCCTCAATGGACAACAGATCTGGATTCTTGGGAACAATCCGTGATGAGTTTTGGATCTCCAAAGAGTCCTACGGTACTCGTGGAGGGTAGTTGTGGGGCTGACGACCTTCGTAGGAGGTCCTGAAAGCACAAGGTAGCACTAGAGGGAGGGATGTTGCACTGGAGGTAATTGGAGGGCTTGCGCATGGCCCCAATTCAGGGAAGAGGGTCCGCGCAGGCTTTTGTAAGGCTTGAAGGTGGCGGTGGGGATTTTAGGTCAGAACCCCGGTCTAGGACCGTTGCTCTAATACCATGTGGAGAAGAGAGACAAAATGGGATGTCTATTCCATACGGCTAGGGTCTCTTACATAGAGAGAAAACCCTAGAGAGTACAAGAGGAAAAATACATAAATACCTCTGAGGGGTTACGGAACCCGAAGGGTTAAGGGTTACGGAACCCGAAAGGTTACAGACATAATTGTAATATAATAATTCTAACACTTTATACTTAGAATTATTATATGCATATTATATCTTTTAAATAAAGTACCCACGCGCACTGCTCAGATCAGATTTTGGTTTTTTATTTTCTAAACTAAAACTGTATCATATTTGAATTTTAGTCTATGGAATCTAGTTTCATTTTGAGTTTGTTTCAACAAGGTTGCAAAAGTCAGTACTCGGTCGGTTGGGTCACTGACTAAGGACTAATCGGCAGTCGGATGACTAATCGGATTTAGTTGGACTTTAATTGGCTTTGAATTTGATAATTATTTTAAATATATAACTCATTTTTATACATATGTTTACATAGATTTTGTACATTTTTATAATATCATAATAAAATAAAAAAGTAATTGAATTTGAATAAAACATTGAGCATATTATAATAAGTTTGCATATAAAAAAACAAAACATCTAAGAATACGGTATCTCCAAGCAAAAAATTGGTCGACTAGTGTACCTAGTCGGAATTAGTCGGTACTCAGTCGGCCACCCCACTGACTAGACTAGTCGGACCTACTAGTCGAGTCAGTTGAGCGACTTTTACAACCAAGTGTTTCAATCTTAAATACTTTTGCTCTCCTCTCTTCGTTGTTTTTTCCAAAAAATACCAAAACATCACATAATGCCTACAAAATAAAAAAAGTTTAATTGAATACAATATCAAAACCACCGTAAATCAGTATACCTCGCCAAAGAACGGGGAGCGAGATAGGTAAATTCATGGATTTTTACATCTATAACCATATATGCTTTCAATATCATGTACATAATCCTCCATAATCACGAAGAACCTCAAATAGCGCTTAGTCTTACAGCTAATTATACGTCCATAACCCTCCTCCCGCAAAAGTACATAAGGTGTGTAAAAATCCCTATAAGGCATTGGGCGTAATTCACAATTATGGAGTGTTATATACATAATATTGAAAACATACATTGGTGTAAAAATCCCTTACATTCAAGTTAATTTCCATTTCCTCTTAAACTCATCTATATAAACAAAGAGACAATCACATGGAAATCTTGTGAATACACCTCCACAGACCTGAAAGCATATGCGCAATTGCAAACCAACCTTTATGCTATGTAAGACAACCCAACTGATTCTAACAAGAAAAACTGATCACCTAAACAAGCTTAAATTATCACAAGTTACTAATCTCCACTCATAATAAGTGAATCGAAATGCATATTACCATAGTTCAGCTTTTAGTAAATGTACAAAACCATAAAACACTATTTGTCGATTCGTGTTCTTCATCCCCATGCAAAAGATGCTGGGGAACTGAAGCTATACAACAGATCCACATCCATACATTTGCAGCTTGAACAAAGTGGCGAAACCTTCTTCCACTATAAGTAGGGTTGACTACATTGATTCTTGCTCAAATCCATGCTGAAAAAGTCATTCCGCAAAATATTTCGATATTAGCGATATTCTTATCTGGTTGTCATTCTTGATATTACTTTTGATACACAAACAATGTTCTCCTGTCTTCTACAAAAACAGAACAGAAGTTGTGAGCAGCAGCAGTCTTATACTTTTGCTTCTAAGGCCTACTGCTCGTTGATGTCGAAATCTAATAGATGAGCAAACAACTTGACTCCAGTTCTTCCACCAAATGGACTGAAGATGGCCAGTTGGTGAGGATGTACATACGGCCATCAGATTATATTTAGTTATGATGTAGATGCGGACGGGTGTTCGCCGGCGTGAGCCTTGCACTGTTGGTTTCAGACAGTAAACAAATGAACACACTATAACAAATAATGTAGCTGCATCAGCATTCAAGAATGATGAACAAAATTCTACAAGTATCCAATTCCCTCAAAGGGATTTATGGAAGAAAGGATTTATGCTAGTCATTAGAAAGCCACTGACAGTGAAATGATGAGAAGATAACAGAACTTTTAGTGATATATCTCTAAGGATTAATTTGGGAAGAAATAGGAGGGTTTAATGTTCTTCGAAATCATAGATTCACCTGTTAACTAAAGGAATGTAAGATCGTCCAATCCCGGTTCTGTATTCTAATTTCGACTACCATAACCTATAATTTATCATCTCTACTCTTAGGTATTTTATGTTCTTGATTTCGACAAAGACGGGAAAACCCAGTGTAGAACAGAATGCTGTCGTGTTTGTTGAAATCTGGAAAAAGGAAAGAGAAAAATACATAACAACAAGCTGTCTAAACATTGATTTTATGCGGTTCAAGAGGGTTTCGATGACCGTCTCATTGAATATATCCCCAACTCACACCCTCTCTCACTTAACAAGTGATGTGGGAGTAAACACACTACCAGTGGTCCATAACAACTAAACTATAATAAATGCTCTTACAAACAAATGACCCCAAAAGAAGACTCGGTCCTTTCAAATGCTAGCCCTCTCACGGATCCTCTCCTCATCTCGTGTCGAAAAATCATGATTTTTCTCACGAGATGAGACATCTGATGGAGTATGGTATCAAAAACACATGATCTAAGATGGAGCTGAAGAGAAATGTGTTAGTACTAATCCGATATCCAGCAAGAAATCTTCAAAGGACATCTCCAAGTTAAAACCTCATGCCCCACAAAGGCTGATTGTTCTCTTTATTTCTACTCGGGAGAGTTGGCCATTTCTCCCCATTGGCCCCTTAAAAGATTAAGAATCCCACATGTTGTATAACCGCAACGTGATGTATCAATCTTCTCTCGTTGCTTCTGTGAGGTCGAACTTCGAAAGGAATCATGTGAAGTGCATAAAGCACTTATGGTATCCGCGCCTTCCGAGCAAAACCCCTACTCTCCAATCAACAAGAAATCAATCTCTCCTTTATCAACTGGTTACGCAAAAATCACATTCCACAGTGGCGTTCATCATTCTATTTCTCGTCATACATTCATTGTCCTTCCTCCCCTCACTTTCTACAGGTTCCCTAGATGGATGCCCAAAGTCGCAAGATTAACCATATTCAGTTATCAAAGTAGTAGGAAAGGTGCCAACCACATGAATTTGTTGGAAGGGTCTTGTTTGGTTAGGGAATGGTTGTTCTTTTTCCTCTCTCAGAAAATGATTGTATTTTTTCCGGTTCATTCAGATAAGAGTTGAACCCATACATAATTTAGTGCTTTCTCAATATGATCTCTATAAGAATTGCTATTTCATATATCAATTCTGGGGTATTACCTAGTTCCATGCATTTCTCTATTCATTGCATTTCATGACCTTATCCTTGTTGGTATTTTATTATATTTCAAATACTTTTATTACTTTGTTAAAAATATAAAGGTGTATTTATTTTATATTTAGTGGCGCATGAACTTTATTTGGTTAGCATCAATGAGCATGTGATTTATAACATACGTTTTTTGCATGATAATTTATTAGTGATATTATATCACTAGCATGTTTTCTAACGTCTTTACATGGATATGATTTATTGTCAATATATTCATAATAATATCATTCATATATTACTTAAATCTTTTGTGTAACGCATGCATGTTGCATGTTACACATATTACCTTATAATACTAATGATGGATGTTGTGCACATTATGAGAATATTGAATCTTCTTTATTGTATTTCTAATACGTTATTTTATGAATGATTAATATTCAAATTGAATGGAGGATTTAATTGATTATTTTGAATGTGTAACGTTCTCTTATTGTGTATCTATATAAAGGGGCCTATAGCATTGCTTTGAGAACACACAACACACAATCATTCTATCCCTTTTCTCCTCTCCTCTCATTTGAGTGAGTTTATTCCGAAGGAATGATCTATTGTTACTCAATAGATCTTGATGTTGGTACGTGCATACCCATTGAGATCTCGCTGTTGTATCCTGGAGAATAGTCGTACCAATACCGATTGCACCATCGGAATCTCTGTGGGGGTACGAATCTATTCTTAAGGTCAGCGTTTTTGCACGCCTCGACAAGTTGGTAGTCCATCTCGTCATCATACCGGTATCTCATCAAATCCGGTATTATCTAACCCTCCTTATATATTTTTATACATTCATATTTATATCTTAAATTTCAACTACAATCTTAAGAATAGATTCAGAGGGTTCCTTATTTCTTTTCTCCATGGGTCTCTTCATCTTAATTGTAATTGAGTAGTTTTTGGACTCTTTGTAACGTTGAAAAAAATTCATAGAATATTTTTTATCATTAGAATTGAATGATGTCGTTATATTCTCAAAATAAAAGGTTTGAAATATCCGAAAATGTGGGGGCTTTAACTATATTCTTATTTATTGAGGATAAGAAAAGTAAACATGCATTGCAACAAAATTTCTTAAACTTATCATGAAATATGATCATAATGTGATCTCTTGCGACTAAAAAAAGGAGACTCATTTTTTTAACTGATCGTTTGATGTCAAAAACATGGGAGAAACAAATACTTGTGATAAATTTTAATTATTAATTTCTCTCGCGTGGATATTATATTGGAAGATTAGCAAAAGATTTTATTCTTTTGAATGCAAGCCGGAAAGTACTCCTTACTGCAAACTCGTTTTAGAAATAGTAAAAGTGATTGTATACTTCAAATTAGATATGCACAACTATTGATTGTCTTATGCATTATACAAGATATTGCAAATGTTGTTGAAAGTTATGCAGGTTTACTCAAAATTCAGAAGAAAGTATTTGATGCTCTAGCAATAATGCTTCAATATCTTAAGAAAGCAAGGGGCTATTGTTTAATGTTTTGTGGAGATCATCCAATTCGTGAAGGATATCATGATGCAAATTCGATCCTTGATTCTTGAGTTGAATATTACTACTAGAATATTCTTAATATGAAAGTGGAGCAGTTCTCATGTAGTGGATGAGATCTTCTCATCAGATCTTTCCATTTTGATGAAGCTAATGCCATGAATATTTCTATTGTGAAGCCATGTTGCTAAAAATATTTTATAATGGGAGAAGCAGACATATTCTCCAGGCATATTCTCCTGAGACAATATTGTGAGACATCTCATGGCATCATATCCATGGATTATGTGAATTCAGAGTGGAATTTGGCTGATCCTCTGACTAAACCACAAAGCGGAAAGCGTGTGGAGAGTACATCGAGGGGAATGGGGATTATGCCCAATTCAAAAGTCAATGTGATGGAAACCCAACCTTCATGAACGGAGATCCCGGGAAGGAGGTTCATATGGGATAAACAAGTCACTAGACGACTTAGAGGATACTATCAATTATTCCCTATTCCTATGGTGTACAACATGTTAGTATCAATATGGCGAGGTTGAACATAGTTGTTCTTAGTGGACATCATAGCCCAAATTGGGTGGTGTATAAAAGTAGTATACACTTGATGATGATCCACCTATATGGGTGTGGAGGTGAGGTCGCTTCCTATGAGATTTTTGGGCAAAATCTCTAGAGCACTCATGAAAAATCCAGGTAGACGCATGGCCGAAACGTGTCAACCTGCACGAGCAACAAAGATTAAAAAAATGTAATGTGAGATATGAGTCAATGGTTTTAAAAATAAAGGATTGGTTCATAAGAATTATAATTCCACCAACCTTTAGAAACTACATTCATATTCTCTACATCTTGGTTCATAGTCGATAAGACACCAAGTCTTATGCATTGCATTTTGAGTTCCTTCAACTGTTTTCTTTAAATTTTTATCCCTATATATGGTTATCTTTATTTCTTTTTTGAAATTGTGGGGGATGAAAAGAGATAGTTCAAAAAAAGTATTTGAAATAGTGGGGGATTGTTGGTATTTTATTATATTTCAAATACTTTTATTACTTTGTTAAAAACATAAAGGTGTATTTATTTTATATTTAGTGGTGCATGAACTTTATTTGGTTAGCATCAATGAGTATGTGATTTATAACATACGTTTTTTGCATGATAATTTATTAGTGATATTATATCACTATCATGTTTTCTAACGTCTTTACATGGATATGATTTATTGTCAATATATTCATAATAATATCATTCATATATTACTTAAATCTTTTGTGTAACACATGCATGTTGCATGTTACACATATTACCTTATAATACTAATGATTGATGTTGTGCACATTATGAGAATATTGAATCTTCTTTATTGTATTTTTAATACGTTATTTTATGAGTGATTAATATTCAAATTGAATGGAGAATTTAATCGATTGTTTTGAATGTGTAACGTTCTCTTATTGTGTATCTATATAAAGGGGCCTATAGCATTGCTTTGAGAACACACAATACACAATCATTCTATCCCTCTTCTCCTCTCCTCTCATTTGAGTGAGTTTATTCCGAAGGAACGATCTATTGTTGCTCAAGAGATCTCGATGTTGGTACGTGCATACCCATTGAGATCTCGACGTTGTATCCTGGAGAATAGTCGTACCAATACCGATTGCACCATCGGAATCTCCGTGGGGGTACGAATCTATTCTTAAGGTCAGTGCTTTTGCACGCCTCGGCAAGTTGGTAGTCCATCTCGTCATCATACTAGTATCTCATCAAATCCGGTATTATCTAACACTCCTTATATATTTTTATACATTTATATTTGTATCTTAAATTTCAACTACAATCCTGACCCAACCTCCATGGAAGGACAATGAAGTGTTGAGGCTCAACTGTCTTTCTTCAGGTTAGGGGTGTGGTAGTCAACTTAAGGATACTAGTCCCACATCTTCCTTTTCCTAATAGTCTATAATCAATAGATCAGGAAGGCAAAATGGATTAGGCGGGAGAGGATTGTGAGATGTCATATCCAACATCCGAATGGAAAGAAAGGCCAAGCTTTTCTCTCATGATAAGCATTATGCAAATATAACCTCCAAAGAAAGAATGATTGTTGTACAACTGAGAATTGAACAGATAATACATGTAAAAGGGAAGATTTGTAGACATGGCTTCACTCTGTGGACAGTGAGTCGTATTGGAGTTCGGTGAGAGCGGTTTGTGGGAGTTCTCAGTAGGACGCAGCTGGTCCGTTTGCGCTATTTTGGACAATTTGATGTACTAGAAACGAGAAAATCTTTTGGGGCCATCCATTTCTCTATGAGAGTGTGTTGGGACATTATAGAGCATTGGTGTCTTTGTGGCTTAACACGTAACTTCGATTTTCTGATGATTTCTGTTGTAACATATTTGTACTTGGTTTCTGTTTTGATTGAATAAATTTGCGGTGGGTTCCAACCCTGGGACTACACCTTCGTTCTCCTAAAAAAGTTTTGTAGAGATGATCGGGATGTGCTAACAGAGGAGAGAGACTACAATAAGATTGGTTTTCTCTAGTACCGTCTGGCTGTAAAGAAAAATACAAAAAATAAAAATAAAAAGGAATCAACTCATTAACTCCCATCCATATTTAAATAGATGCATTCCATAAGATCTACATTCAACAAGTATTCTCATTAATGATAAGGTTTTAGTATTTTCTCCTTTTATAAATCGCATCGACTCGAAGAATGCATGCAACATTCGGTTTTTTTATACTGTTTTGTCAATTTTAAGTTTCATAAGATCACGATGGCACAAATAATTGTCTGTCACATCAAATCCATTCTAGATCCTGCATGGGTGTGCTACAATCTTTAGCAATGCAAGCATATTTACATGCCTCGACTTTCCAGCTCAGTTTACTCTTTTATAATTCACAGTACAACAACAACAACAAAGCATTTCAAATTCTCCGAGCTGGGTCATAACCAAAAAAACATATGCTTATGGCATATAGCTCTCCAGAAAGATACAGGAGAGGGTTAGATCTGAGCAGGAGAAAAAGCAGTGAAGGGAAGCCACTGATCCTTCTCAACAATCTGTATAGCAAATCCTCTCCAGTGCTCTAGAGCTTAGTCACCCACTTTGTCAAGAAGACCATATTCATCACTTTCCAGCCTCATGACACAGTCTCTCATTATTCATTGGTTGCATAACAGAAGACTTCCCATCCACTAAGGAAACAGCACGCCTCTTTCCCTAAGACCAAAAAAAATCTCCTCATTACCATCTCTAAGTGATGACAAACCCCCAATTGGCAGAAGCTTAGAAAAGATGAAGAACAACAGGATAATCAAGAGAACAACCTTCAAAAGCACCAAGCGGCCATTCGAGGAAAAGATATGCGGCCTTTGAACAAGACGGCTTGCACTCCTTTTTCTCCATGAAAGGTAACCAATCCATCCGCTTAAGCCTCCCATGCTCAACTCCACCTCTGATATGCCAAAAGTAATGAATGCCAATTTTACACGGTTGACCACAAGCCCAGACAACTCATCAAAAATCTTGAAGACCGTCGACAACCCTTTCGCCTCCACCAACCTCCCTCAAGAAAAACAATAGTACATCAACATAATAAAGGATTGGAATCGATATATCAATAAGTATTTAATGTGGAACCACACTAAATCTCCCCTCGATTATTTGTCTAGCTTAAAGCTTCCACTGTATTGTTTCATTCTGTTTTCCATTTAAATCATTTACATGGTATTATACAGTTAGGATAATCACTTTACTGAAGAATGGACCCAATGGGGTCAAATTTTCATAATAATCTTCTCTAGGATTAAAAGTAGTGTGGTGGTCTATATATAGGCATATAAACACATACAAAACCCAACACTAAGCAATGTGAGACTAAATAAGAAAGTAGTAATTAAATCAGGGAGAAATTCAATAAACCATTTAAATACATAAGTCCAACACTCTCCATCAAGATGGAGCTTAAAAGTTGCATCTTGTCATAAAAGAAATTATATTTCATGTGTTCAACACATCTTCGGATGGAAATAGGCAAGAGTTAGGGCTGTGCATGGGTTACGGGTTAGACGGGTATCCGATCCGATCCGTATGGATCGACCCTAAACCCATGAGTATCCAGCAAACTATTCTAGATCGGGTACCCGCCCCTGTTTGATCCAGGATATATGGAGCTCCGACCCTATGATCCATGGATACCCACGGGTCGATCTATTACAATGTTCCTTCAACCCGGACAATAACCATGGGTTGACGGATCTTATCCATGAACTTGGCAAACTCCTTGTCCACTCGAATTCGAAAGTGCTTGTGATTGAGATCGTTACTTGGAATCGCATATAGAAATTTATGAATCGAGATTTAGATCGTTGGATGACTTTAAGAGAAGAGGCTTCTAGATGTTTGTATTTTTAACAGAAATAAAAGATTTAATATTTTAATGTGAAAACATAATTAAAAATGAAATATAAAAAGTACATTTGATGCCATATACATGTCATCAACGAGGTGAATTAAAAAATAAATATCTCAAACATAATTTGTAACACCCCAACCCCAAACTCACGAAGTGTGGGTGTGGTTTATAAGTGGTAGGGATTACTACTTGACAACTTGGGCTTAAAGCATTTTGGGTGGTTGCCAACGGATCCATTTGGGCCCGTACCCAACAAGTTGTCATGGCAAGTTTTCCTCGATAACGGACCGGGGACCTAAGCCCAGGACGTTACGAATGGTATCAGAGCTAAATTCTCTCTGATAGTGGAAAGGGCTACCCGAGAGGTGGAGCCGCCCCTACAAAGAGGTTGGAGGAAATGGCTACCCGGAGCGTGCAACCGCCACTATCACTGGGAATAAGTGATGGGCCATGTCGCAACGAGGACGTTGCGAATATAGGTGAGGGAGGTTGTAACACCCCAACCCCAAACATAGTGCCATACCTAAAACTCACGAAGTGTGGGTATGGTTTATAAGTGGTAGGGATTACTACTTGACAACTTGGTCTTAAGCATTTTGGGTGGTTGCCAACGGAACAACTTGGGCTTAAGCATTTTGGGTGGTTGCCAACGGATCCATTTGGGCCCGTACCCAACAAGTTGTCAGGACAAGTTTTCCTCGATAACGGACCGGAGACCTAAGCCCGGGACGTAACAAAATTTGAATAAATGTCAAGTTCACAATGTTTAGCAATTGGACCACGACCTCTAATTTCGTCAAAATTTGGCAAAATTTCGATTTCGACAAGTGTCAAAATTCAATCGAGATGACCAATATATTAACTAAACGGGTGGTCGATAAAAGAAATGCTAACTGAAATGATTAATTTTTTAGTCAAAATTCGACCGAAATTTCGATTTTGATGTATCAAAATTCGACCAAAATGGTGATATGTTAACTAGATGTGTGGTCGATAAAAGAAATGAAATAAAATGATCAAAATTTTGGTCAAAATCCAACCGAAATTTCGATTTCAACAAGTGCCGAAAGTCAACGGGAATGATCGATATGTTAATTAGATTGGTGGTAGATAAAAGGAATGCTAATCGAAATGATCAAAGTTCGAGCAAAATTTTGTTTTGGTCGAGCTCTAATATTGTAATTGAAATCGATAATTTGTGTCAAGAGATATTCCAATTCGAATGAGTTTTAATTCTACCCATCAACAACAAAACGAGTATTTATTTATCAAGTGGCGATCATTTAAAATTCAAAGATAAACATATTATACTTGCTTTGAAAAGCATAAGCATAGATCGAAGCCGATTTATCGAATCCCATTTTCTTTTTTGTAATTTTAATCAAAAGTGGTGTGAATATATAAGTAATGTTTGTTCACGTATAACGGATTTATTAACGTTGATTTTTTCTTAAAATTCTCAAGTTAGAAATCACATCTCAATCATATCATAGATTGATGTGTTTTAGTGATCCGCGGGTACCCGCGGGTAACCGAGAGCCGTTCATATAATTCGGGTATCCGTTATTATGGTTACCCGTTGCAATGGACCGGGTCGACCCGCCGATCCGATAATGACGGATCGAGACGGATCACGGTTGAATGGATCGGGTACCCGCCCATGCACACCCCTAGCAAGAGTTACGAGTAGACCTAATCAAATGTGCTGAGAGGAGGCATGTGCTAATGATCCCATGTTGTCAGGAGACCCTCACGAGGAAAATAGTACTGGGAGGAGACCAGCCCTTCAAGGAGACATGGCTGAAGGAAGATAAGTTGGAGTGTTGATCTTCATGTAGTTAGATAGATGTGCAAAAAAAAAAGTTGGAGAAATTCACTTACATCATGAGTCCACCCAAAGTGTGACATTCTCCGACAAGATCTTAAAAATGGATATCTCATACACAAAAACTCTAAATATGTACCACTTACATACGAAGGCCTCAAAAGTAACTTCTCTGATACGAACACCTCAAAGATTGTTCCTCTCATATAGGGACCTCCGAGAAATGTTCTTTTGCATGGTATCCTCAAAGAAAAGATCTTATATCGAGATCCATGAACAAAGGAAGGGGTCACATCTCTATTCTCACCCCCTCCCACTTCATACTAGACTTATCAGAAACATGTATGGCATTCCCGACCAAGTTTAGATAAGAAACAATGGGGCACACTCCCTTCTTTTTCACCTTGTCTTCTAATTTTGAAACCATTTTCTCTTAATCTCAATTTTTTTTTCATATTTTCTATTCTCTTTGGATTTTCTTTTATTATACCTTTTTTGGGCTTAAAGGAAAGAGGCAACATGATGGAAGAGCGAATTCGATTATTTGGGATAGAATATGGATTTAAATCATGATAAATATCATGAGGAAACCCATGTGATCTTCACCTGCTAGAGCATTGAAGCCCATTATAGTTGTTGGTGGAAAGAGAGAACTTGAATATTCACAAGGTCCTAGTAAATAAGAGAGAACTCTTATATAACAGAGTAACATTTTGGGCAAATTACATAGCGAAGACCGACAAACTAGAAAATATATAAAAGATACAAAACATAGTAAATATCTCAACATCTCCCCCCCCCCCCTCAAGATGGAGAAGATATATCAATCATGCTCAGCTTGAAATAAAATCTCTAGCAAGGCCCTCTGCCTATAACCTTCGTAAGAACATCGATTGTCAGGTCTCCTGAGCTAATATGAGTAGTAGAGTTGAGACCCTTATGTATCATGTCTCGAGTATTGTGACAATCCACCTCTATTGCTTGGTTCTCTCATGGAAAGCTCAGTTGTTGCCGATGAATAGCACAACCTGGTTGTCGCATTGGAGGTACATGGGAAGAGGAACCTCAACTATCAGGTCAGTAAGAATAGATCTGACCCACATCATATATGTACTAGCATGTGCCATAGCCCTGTATTCTGATTCTGCACTAGATCCGGCAACCATTATTTGCTTCTTGCTTTTCCATGACACCAAGGAACTCCCTATGAACACTGCAAAGCCAGAAGTAGATTTACTATCTGACAGATCCGAAATTTAGCCTTTTAATTCAATCAGATTAACGATTAAATTGTGTTCGTTCGTTGCAGTCGGGTAAAATTTGGATTTATCAAAAACCGCAAATTTAATTTACCGATTAAAGCGAGCGGTTATATTTTTTTACTTGGACAAGCCCAAGGTCGAACTCAAGGAGGCAACTTTCTCTTTAGATTTATTTTTAGTCGATCTAGAAATCATGCTTTCAGAGAAATATTTTTTTAGTATTTTTGAAAATGCAAGTAAAAATGAAATGTAATTTCAGGCTAAGTTGAGGGATTAAAATATAAATTTTGATCGAGTCACTTCAAAAAACCCTCAAACTTAGCCAGAAAATGAATAATGATGAAATTAAGCTACTGGATTTTTTTGGAATTTTCGATGAAAAATGAATTAATTACGAATTAAACATGAATGTAGGGTGATTCACGTAAATTAATTTTAATAAATACGAAACCAATTTTTTTCAGAAACTAAAATTATCCTAGATTAGTCTATGCGAGATGAATCCAGGAAATTATAAGATCTTAAAAATAATTGATCTATGACCTATTAAAAATTAATCAAGCAAACCACCAAATAATTTATTCTGACCTCGATATGTGTGCAAATACGGAAATTTTTAGGCATAAGTAGAATGAATTAAAATCTAGTTAATGTGAATTTTTAAGAATTTTCGGTGCAAGGATCAATTTGATAGCAATTTCGAAGCAAAAATGGGTAAACTATGCAAGTTTTCACCAAATTAATTAT
Organism: Ottelia alismoides; assembly: GCA_037367405.1. Classification (NCBI taxonomy): domain Eukaryota; kingdom Viridiplantae; phylum Streptophyta; class Magnoliopsida; order Alismatales; family Hydrocharitaceae; genus Ottelia; species Ottelia alismoides. The sequence goes on from JAZKJV010002816.1 coordinate 231,685, forward strand.
ATTAATTAAAGCAAAGCTCACAAAAATCAAACAAACATTTTCAATGATAAAGCATAAAGTGTTCTACAATGCATAATTTTTAGAATTAAAAATGATGACAAAATGATGTTCAAATTAACATGCGAACACAGGGTTTTATATGTAATACAGATATAAAATTTTTAAAGACAAAATAGGTTGACGGATTATAATGCAATTACCATGAATCTGGGGGCTTTTATGCAATTTTTCACACTGATCTCGTGCAAGGCACGTGCGTTATCTCTAGCTGGTAGGGGGGCTCACATGTTTCTCTAGAAGCTCAGGAATGCAGGCGCAAATTCTACACCAGGGCACGTGTTGTGCACGTGCCTGCTTAAAGGGGGTTACGGGCGCAACTCTTCCAGAAGGCTAGGGTTGGTCCTGCAAATATCCCTCTCTAGAATGTGCATCACACGTGCAGGAGGGATAAGAGCGGGACGTGAGGACCGAAGGTGGAGGACATCCTGCGACCACGAGCGGCTACCTGCGATTGAGATGCTTGTAAGAGGAGGCGGACGGTTGGGGCTTGTGGCCACACGAGTCGGTTGGAAGTTGTCCTATGGCTGGAGTTGGCGAAGTTGCACGCGAAGGTGCATGGCGAGAAATGCGAGCGCAGAGGGGCGCCCGACCTGCGGCTGGGGCTGTAGCGGAGAGGCTGCGCTGCAGCGGCGTTAGCGCTGCACGGACGAGGGTGATGAATCTCGTATTCATCACTCTAAATCTCATTTATTAAGCTCAAATCCCTAAAAATCAACATCATTCTTGCATCTATTTTGCATAATTAACATTCATGCATGTTTCCATAAGAATGGCATTTTAGCACAAAATTCTGCATAAAATAAGAAGCCAAAAATCCATGCCAAAAATGACCTGTAAATAGCCTAACTTCTCGGATTTTTAAATCCATTCATGCTAACCGAATGACTCAAAACAACTTCCACTGTGTACATATCACTAACACGAATAAAGGAAAAATACAAAAAAATAACTAACCCAAATAAGTGGACCAAAAACCCAAACCCTAATTTCAGGATTTTCGGACTAAAACCCTCATATCTCCCTCATCCAGTATATGTTTTAATCCTACTCACTATTGAACTATTGTACATTCAATTACCTTCAAAAAAAGACCAAGTTCAAGTGAATCGGAGCTCGTATGTGAAAGTTGGGTTTTTGGCCTCTTTTGTATACTGTATATTTTAACGGTTTTTGACCTAATATTTTAGGTACATATTTTATTGATTAATAAAAATCCAAAAAAAATAGATTACTGTGTATTTATTTATCTCTGATTTATCATATTTTTTCCGGATTTTTATCTAATATAAAAAATGACATAAAAATTACAAAACCCTAAAATCAAGGTGTTCTATGTACATGGGATACCCCAAAAATATCACTTTGTGCAAATGATCGAATTTGATTTTGATGTCTTCATGAAAGTTGTAGATCTCATCGAGACGAGCAATTTTTGTGAAGAAACTTTTTTGATCCAAGGTCATTTACTATTTTTTTATTGATTTTATAAAGTATTTATTTCCTGATTTATTTGGTGCTGACACGTGGTAGCACCTGGTGCCGCCACGTGTCCGCCATTTTTGAGATATTTATAAATCCGTTTTATAAAAAATATATATATAAAAAATAAAAATAATAAAAATAAAAATGCCCCTCCACGTGCGTCGCACGTGCCTCCCAGGCACGTGCTCCGCACGTGCGCGCCAGCGCCATTCAGCCCTTTGGCCGCCACGTGGTAGCGCAGAGACCGTCCGATCTCGTCAATCGGACGGTGTCTTTGCATCTTCCCCATCGGTCCTCCTTTTCCAAATCGGCCTCCTCCGCCCCGACTTCCTCGCCGCGTATCCCGCGCCGCCGCGCCTCCGCAAATCTCGCTATCTCCATCAACCTCCAATCACGCATCCAATCGAATCCTCGCCATCCCAAATCCCATCACCGAACCTCCGTGATCTCGATCCCTCGTCAAATCGACCGCCCTACTTCCTTCCATCTCCGGCCAAACCCACACCCTATTTAAGAATCTTCGCCGCCGACGCATTCCCCATCCGCTGTTCCTTCATCGAGTCTTTCCTCTCCGGTGTGACAGCCCGTGACGAACTCCTCGCCGGCATGATCCGAGGCCAAGCTCCTCGCCGCAGCACCGCCCTCGAAGCCGCTGCTCCGCTCCGGCCATTCACGTCGTCGAGCCTGACCTTCTCAGGTACTCTCTCTCTCTCTCTCTCGCTCTATCTCTGGTTCTCCGCCTCTCTACGCCGCCGCCATCCAACGCCTTCTCCGCCACCCCGAGCCACCAGCCACCTGCTCCGCCGTCATCGAATTCAGACGATCTTCATCTCCGACAACAGCAGGAGGCGGTGATCTCCTCCTCCGAGCTTTGCCAACGACTTACGACAATCCGCAAACGCCTCCGCCTTGCGCTGGGCGCCGTCACCACCGACCCACTCCGCCTTCGTCCACAGCATCATCTACTGCGACTTCCAACAACACCCTACATAACCTCCAACCGATGTCATCGCCTTCTTCATCGACCAATGAAGCCACAGCTCTGCCTCGACGTTGTCGCTCGTAATCGTCGTAGCCCTGCCAGCCCACCGCCTCACCACCGCCTTAATCAGCCGGGCACGACGCCCGAGGCTCCCCATGCACGTGCAGGGCATGTACGGCAGGGGAGTACGTCCTCAGCGCCATCAGCCCAGGGGTCACGTGCGCAGCACGTGACCCGTTGGGCAATTTACAAGAGCACTCCCAGAGTCTCCGCATTTGCCATCGAATCCAGACAGCCAGAGGGCACGTGCCACGCACGTGCCCCACTGGAAATTTTGCAGCATACCCCCTGAACATTTGGTAATTACATTTCCGTCCTCTACAATCTTTATTTATTTTATTTATATTGCATCTGTACCCCTGTGTTCCCCCGTATTTGTGGACCTTCTCTTTACATTATTTTATTAATCCAAAAATAACATGATGTTTGTTAATTGGTTCTCTACACTTTAACATATTGTGGGCAATTTTGTGATTGATGGTTAATTAATAAATAATTGTTTTGTGGAAATTTGCGTAGTTTGCCTATTTCTTGCTCTGAAATTCATAATTAATTAACCATTGCTCTAAAAATTCCTGAAAAATCACATATTGTAGAGTTAATTGTACTTGACATTGTGCCTAAAAAGATTTGCATTTGCATGCATATTTGGCTCTATAAAAATCATTTTGCATATTTTAGTATTTAATTTTTAATAGGTACTAAACCCTACATTTTCGAGGTTTAGGATTTTTCTGAGATCCATCACCTAGTGATAGATCTTACATAATTTTATTTCTTGAAAATAAGTAGGTTTAATATTTATTAAAATTAAATATTGAAATTCATTCTGTTTGCATTTAAAAATCCATAAAAAATTTGTATTGCATCCAAAAATTCCAAAAAATTATAATGCACTCATTTCATCATAATTTACATCGTGGCATAATTTCATATTTTTCGGACATCGTTCGATCGTAATTTACATTTTAGTCCCCAAAATAGGCCAAAACTGCATTTTTCATCCCTTAATACATTCAAAATTTCAAAAAAAAGACCGCCTCGAAAACCGAACACGAACTTTGATAGACATCTCTCTAGGTTGTTCCTTTGCCTCCTTGTGATCGACCTTGAGACTTGTCCAAGTAAAATAAACATAAAACCACGAGATTAAAAAATTGAATAAATTATTTGTGGTATTTTCTTGACCGATTCCGATTGCCTCCTACAACGCACGACTAATCATTCTTTAAGCCGAATGATAAAAACACATTTTTAACATAGGCATTTCCGGATTCGTCAGATGGCGCCGTTGCCGGAGAGGCAAACGGCTTAGATTTTTGTCTTAAAATTTTTTTCGTTCGGTTTTCCGCATTCGGGTAGTCTGACCCCCGAATTTTTTTCATTGTAAATCTCATTTATTTTCAGCATTTATTTTTTTTCTTATCTATTTTATCAATTTTTTAGTCACTCTCTTACATTATCTCTCTTCTTTTTCTTGCGAGGTACACGGCATACGTGGAGCGGTTTTTCAAGAAACCGAGGCATCTTCACCGACCTCCTAAAATTCACAATTAGTTTAAGATCGAGTCGAGTCGTAAGAGAGCGTAGAGTCTAGGTTTTTAATTCCTGTAAAATTTTAATTTCTGTAATTAATTTATACCGGTGTCCATTTGGACGCTCGCGTGAGTAACAAGACCTCAAACTTTATTTTGTGGTGTGTCGTGGCTTGTTTTACTCTCCGGTGAGGGTGGGGCCCGACTTGAGTGGCGAATAGAATAGACCTGCACATACGGCTCTCAGAGCAATTTAATTTTTGATTGTGCTCGTAGGATTAAGCCACACTTCACTATTAATTGAGACGCACATAGATCGTTCAACTTAGCCAAAGTTAACTCAATATTTTCCCACTAATAGAACTTTCTGCTTAGGTGCGGTTTTTTATCGGCTTGCAATCCATATAGAATAATTTTAAATTTTTGTCTAGCATCCCACATGAAGATTGCGAGGATTCACTGTAAGTCTTCTAACTGAGCATTCATCATAGTTTTCCGCGTGCATCGGCTTTTTCCGACTTTCTCCCTCTTATTTTATCACATAATTCTAAAGGAAATTGGGACTGGACGGTAGACGTATTATTCTGCTTACTTAATTCTTCAGTGATCACCTAATTAAAATTGGGACTGCTAAATATAGCCGATCTTAAGAACCCATAAAATCAAGAATTCTTGCGGGAGAACAACCCCGACATTGTTTGATTTTATCTTGCAGCGAGGAGAGAGACGCACACTAGGATAGAGCCAAAGCCAGGATTTTTATACTGACTACTGATTCTACCAAAAGCGATTAGCTACTTCTCAATGAGGATCTACAGGTAGCTGGTAAACGGTCCGGATTTCCTTAGCAAAGTGGGTGGTCTAGAGGACACTGCGTAAGGCTCCGTCCTCAAGTAAAGGGTAGCCGTTCTACGGTCCTTACTTACTCCCATACTGGCTGAAAGTAGGTGCAACTAGTCGTAAGAATTCGAGACAGTCGGTCGGGAAATACAGGCACCTAACAGCTCGTTTAAACGGCTTGCAAGATTTGAATTCTCACCAATTAAAACTGAAAAGATAATTGGCCGAACTCTCACGGCCTTCACTGAGTGAGTTGGTGAAACAAAACTTTGTATTGTGTTTGATTTGTGCGTAAAACATAGTTGATCATCGAATACCGCACACTTATGCCTAGATCATGAACCGTACACCTCTTGATAATCTTTTGGATTCGAGAATGGAAGATTGTGGCAATTTCTGTTCGGACTCAGCGAACCCTTTTATGACCACCATAAACTTTCCAGTCTCAAACGTTCTGAGCCACTCTTACTCAGAACCACCTTGGATTTAGGGACACCTTCCCCTTGAAACCTCCTCTTATAATCCTTTTCAAAATATTGACTCCAATTTTTCACAATTTGAAGGTGAAAAGAAGTACTCATGAAAGATGCCTCCAAAGAAGAGCAATCAGGAAGATGAACTCAATGAAGACCCAATGTAGATGGTTCTAGCAAGACTAGCCGCGTCTGAGCAGCAACAAAATTTGATGAGGGAACAGCTAGAACGGTTGAATGCAGAGGAAGAACTACCAATGGAAGCCTCATACAATCCCGGACGATATAGAGTCAGAAATTATTTGCAGCCACCTGAGCCTGAGGTTCACCATGAACTGAAGCCACACTTCTTGAGTCAATTACCACAATTTCATGGTAATGCAGATGAAGAACCATACGAATTTTTGCGTGATTCGGAGCTAGTATGTTCTAATCAGAGGCACCCACAAGTCAGCCAGGACTACATTCGTCTCACTGCATTACCTTTCGCTTTGAAAGGGAAAGCAGATTACTGGGTGAAAAATTTGGGAGTGACGGTGACCACTTATGATAGGTTTAAGAACCTATTCTTGAAGAAATTTTATCCTCTGAGTCGAACCAATCAAATGAGGACTCGTATCACTAGCTTCTCTCAGATGCCTAGTGAACCACTTTGTGATGCATGGGATAGATTTAAAGATCTGCTGCAGAAATTTCCCTGCCATGACCTAGATAATAACATCCTGGTCCAATCTCTCTATTCTGGCCTTAACCACGGGACTCAGGGTTTAGTCAGCGCTGCCTGTGGAGGAAATTACACATCCCGAGGAGCTGACACCGTTTGGAAAATACCGGAGCAAATGGCGGAGACTAGTCGTTCACAAATTGCTAGTAGAGCTTACACTAATTCACTGAACACCTATCAAGCCAAAGGAGGGAAACAAACTGTCGCAGAAATAGCAGAGGACTTAATTACCAACATGAACATCATCACAGATAAATTAACAGTTGTGGATCACATTAATAAAAGGGTGAACGACATCGACAATCGGCTCTTCCAGATTCCAAAGCAAATGGAGGAACTTACTGAGAAGGTATCCAAGATAGGGATACCTACTGCACCTACGGTCCCAATTTATCATGTGCATCATGTCCAAGAGCAACCAGGGTCAGGACAACCGCAACCGTGGACTCAGGACCAATCCTATACCCAACCTTCCCATCAGTAACCTCCACCAGCCGAGACAGTCGTAGAAGCCCCGCCTCAGACATTCGAGATAAACGACATCTAGTACACACAGGATAAAACCCGACAGGGTAATACGGGGGACCGTCAGCAATATCAACGTCCACCCACCTTCTACAATGCCGCTTTTCCCACAGCTCCACAACACAATCAGCACTCGAGGCAGCATCAACCATACGACCGTCAGAACCAACCTCAACAACATCGTCAGCAGTATCAAGCTCCAAATCAAGCATCTCGATCATCCAAGCCTCCAGAAGACCCGGTGGATATCCAGAAACAAATGCTGGAGGAAATTCGCAGCTTCCGGAATGAACTGTACGATCTACGGGTAGATGTTAATCGTCTATCCCGTTGGAAGGAAGAACAGACAGCCCCAGCCACATGAAGGATATAGAGAATCCTCAAGCGCATCACGGAAGCGTGACGATCGTATCTCATATGATCGGGGCGATTAGTCGCACTAGTCGCAAGATGCAGCGGAAATTTAAAAAATTTTAAATCAAACGATGAAACCACATGATCACGACAACACTTCTCGGATCGTTTCATCAAACCACAAAGTATAAGGAATACCTCTTGAAGCGTGGTTGTGATCGCGAGATCCCAAACAAGAGATCCTCCTGTCTCAAGTCCGATCCACGAAGAACGCACTTGCGGGCACGATGATGAGTCGCGTTCCTCCCGCAATCCTCGATGAAGATCCAAGCAATGGATCCCCTGATTTCGTCAAGCGAAATCCGTCGTCTTCCTTTAGAGTAAGCAACTCAAAAGAAGAAGGAGATCCTTGAGTCGTCGAAGGCGAAGGCGAGAGACTCTCCTTCTCAATGCACAAAGTGGACGGCCACTTTGAATAGAGAAAGAGAGAGACTAGGCAAGAATGAGAGAGAGAGTTGTAGGCGTGTGCAACTCTTCCTTGTGTAGTGTTGAAAGGCTAGGCTAGCCCTCCTTATATATTAGTTTAGGATCCAATGGATCTCAATCCATGGGATACATAGATCCAACGGCCATGCTTGGTCTATGTAAAATCAATGGCTATGATTGTTGTTGGCTTAAAACCAACAAAATTAATTTATATTAAATTAAATATATGTTGAATTATTATCAACACAATTTAATTAACATAAATTAATATAGTAAGAGATAATATGATAACAAAAAAGAGAAGACAACAAATCTCCTAAAACATAGGAGGCGTCACCTATGACCAAGTCATGGGTGACGCCACATTTGTTTTTGGTGCTGATTTTTGTCTCCTTTTTATTTATCTTATTATTTCTTAATTAATTACAATAACTATTATTGCAATAATATCCACAAAACTAATTCCAAATTAATTTATGAATATTTCAATCATGCCATGAAGAAAATGTGAATCATATTCACATCCCAAACTAATTTGTAAATTACATTTCCAATTAATTACTTAATGGGGAGGTGTTATCCCTTTAGATAGGTCAGTACCAAATCTTAAGGTAAGGAAGCCTTTCTTGGAATTTCCAAGAATGGATATGTCCAAGGTGTACTATAAATGTGATAGTCCCAATACCCTCTTTTCTTTGCTTCTGAACACCTTCAGAACTAAGATCTAAGAGGTATTCTTGAGATCATATCTCAAGGTATGGAATAGCCAGTCTATAAAACACTTATTATCATCCTTATATCATTCCAAGTGATCAGGATACAATCTACATTTAGCACGATGAACACAATGGCACTCCCACTAAGCTTCACATGGTTCATCAAGATTCTATTTGAAATTATAACAATTATAATTTCATCAAATCTTATGTTCCAACGACAATAAGCTTATTTGAGTCCAAAGATGGAGTTCTTTAGCCAGCACATCTTGCATTCCTCAACCATGAAGCCCTGGGGCTACTTCATGTGAATATCCTCAAAGAGTTATTCATAGAGGAATACAATCTTGACTCACATCTTGAAGATGCCATAGTCAAATTGTGTAGCTAGGGTTAGCAATATTCTGATGGGTTTAAGCATGATCACTGAAAAGCAAGCCACATCGCAATCGATGTCTTCTCTTCGGTGTGTAGCTCATGGCTACGAACCATGCTTTGAAGGTCTCTACATTCTCATCAGGTTCCCTCTTTCTATTGAAGACCATTTACACCTTAATGGGTCTAACCCTTATAGGTGGATCCTCGAGGGTCCATATACAACACTTGTATATGAAGTCTACCTTAGACCTTTATTGCTAATATCCATCTTTCCATGTCATGATCCTCAGGAGCTTCATCACATGAAGTCCGATCATTGTCAGACTTAACTGACACATGGAATACATCTTCAAACTCTTTTGAAGAAGTATTAGTGTTTCATCTTTAATTGTCCCTTTTAGTTTCTGATTTCTGGAGCCTCATTATCTTCTCAAGATTAAATGAGTTCCTTTACTTCATTTTCATCTTGATTCTCAAGAGAGTCATCCTATAAGAATCATATTCTCAAAGATGAGATATTTTAATAATCTCAAGGTCATAAAGTAGGTATCCAATACCATCCTTTATTTTCCTAATGAAGTAGCACTCTCAAGTGCTAGATTCCAGCTTACATGCATGGAACCTTATTAAGGATATATATATTGTAGTCTCTACTACACATATATACCTAGAAACTAAGGGATAATTATGCTAAAATTCATCATTGATCAAATCATGTCACACATGATCTAATTGTATCTTCCTACAACTCCATTGAGTTTAGGTGTGTCAGGAGGATTGAGATAGAAATCATATCTCCATAAGATATTCTTTGAATTCATCTAATAGGTACTTGCTACCTTGGTTTGATCAAATTCATTTAATCTTCCTTCAAACTTTGGTTCTAAACCAAAATTACGAAATCTTTGAACATTTCAAAGGTTTCTCAGGTGAAGAGAAGAAATCTCATATCATACATAATCATCAATAGATATCACATATCCATAATGTTTACTATGATATAGATTATCCATATACATCAATATGTATGAAATCCCGAATACCTTGACATCTTGCACCTTTCCTAAAGAGGGGTGTATTGGACATTTTTCTTTGAATACAATATTCACAAGTATGTAAGATTTAAAATTTTAGACATTCTAAAGTTTCATATCTTACTAGTCTATTGATCAAATCAACAGACAAATGTCCGAGGCTTGATGCCAGATCATTGTCAAATGATCTTTATCCTCCTATTGATCTTATAAGGTTTAACTTTCAGTAGTAGAAATCTCAATGAACCATTCATTAAATTTCTAATAGTAGAGTCCACCAGATGCTAGATTATTATCTGAAATATATCCATCATAACTCTTTATGATAGGTTTATTCAAGAATTCATGTTTATTTCTAATATTTAGAAACAAACAATGAGCGTATTCTAATATCTAGGTCATAGAGACATTCTCTAAGACTAAGGCTCTCCTGCTGAAATTAAGAAGTCTATCAATCCAACAGAGATTGTTGCAACAATTACATCAATATCCATGTGGATAACTTTAAACCTTAAGATCAAAATTTTCCAGTCTTCTAAAACATGTGCAACACATTGCAAGTGTTGTTAGAAGATTGAGATACAATTATTAGACTTTATCTTATCAAATAAGCAAGTCAATTTCAATGATCAAATGTAGATATAGATTATTATGATGCATTATCCGAGTCCTTCTCTAAGGATTCTAGACAGACTTGATAGTCATACTATCAACACATCAAGTTATTGCAGTATAGGCATTTATCCAACTCTTTGGATGTCATATGGAAGTCACAGAAGTACAATCAACTCTTTGACTTTCCTTCTCACATGGGTCCGACCCACGCTTCCACTGTGCTCTCTTCATCTATAAACAACCATCGTTCAAGATTAAGGATCTCTTATGTTAAATTCAAAAGAATTCAATGTAAGAGCATTTCAACATTTATACATGCTTCATTAAATTCATACAATGTGAATATTATGAAGCTTCATGAATGACTAGAGTATAGACAGTAGAATGATGACACTCATCATGTCTACATCCATCTAGACTCCTAAAACATTGGTTCAGGTAGGTATTCAAATATTTTGAATACATCATCTCTTTCGAGCCACCATTCTGCATAATGTAGAGAACCATGTCATTCATGATTAAATGTCTAGAGCACATATGTATGCCATAACGTCTTCTTAGATTTTATAAGGATTATTTGACAATTATGATCATCATCGACATGTCACTTCCAAAGTACACTCGATGAAAGATCAAGACTATAGAGACATACAAACCCTAAGATGATGTCTTATTGTCTTATTTAATTGTCATTCCTCATTATGTTGAGGAAACTTGCACATTGCAAGCACATACATTATCTGTCCAATTGTAAGTACAATATCTGGATCATGAGTCCAATCCATGATATTTTACTGTTTATTATTGAGTATAACATTGAGTGGGTTTAATGAAGGATTATCTGAAATAAGAAATTTGCATAAGTGTATATATATTATATATACATATTTTACTTTGATTTAGGAATTTTTATATCAAAGTTGTCTTGTTATATCTACTATGAAAGATTATTCCCTAATCGTCTTTCAAAGTAAGAGATATACTTACCGCTATATCTCAAGCAAGATCTGGGATCTCCTCTCTATATTTATCACATCCCAATAATATGAGAACCTGTGACTCAAATAAAGAGAAGCGGGAACACATTCCGCTTTGCAAGTCCAACTTGCATTTTCCAATTCGGTCTTTAACACCCGGGCCCGCCACCCCTAAGATGATATTGACCCGTTGCTAATTGAACCAACCGTCAACAGGCTTAAAACTCGCTATACGCAATCCAATATCGCCCCAATAATATGAGGACTTGATATTGGGGTCACTACGTATACGGCCTTACTCTTTCGAGAAGCAAAGAACCCGATCCAAATAATTGTATATAGGATCTGTCACTTCGGAAAGGCGTCTCCCATATACAACTTTTGGCGACGAAATTCTTTGCCTTGACGGGAGACCATGGATGTCACTTATGTGATCCTCCACCTCTTATTCAAATTGAAATAATTAATTATCGTGAATCATATTCACATAATTAATTCTTCCAAGGGAAATACACATCTATTCATAATAGAGTGTTTAATAGGATATAATTAATTTAATCACATTAAATCAATCATTAATCCTATTATCAATCAACAAACTTTGAATTCTTTACTTGAATAGTAGGTATAATATCAAAGTACGTATTATTTCGAATTTTAATAATTAGAAATACACTTTGATTTCTCTGGCATTATCCAATCCCTACCTGCTGTCATGGCCAGTATCGGCGAGAGTGGGACGGACCACATACGTTGCAACCCGCTACCCCAGCGATCTCCGACTAGACACCATATCCACCTCAGGAAAGGATAATACCAGATAGATCATTATGTAATTGGAGATGCTCATCGGTCTTTCAACCGAAATTATACCATATAATATACATCAAAACCTTTTTGATTATATTATAAGGAGATTTGATAAACAAATCCCCAATCCTATTCAAGCAAGAGGGTTTTGCATGAAAAAGTTGTCCTACAACTATTGTAGGATGAACTAAGGTTCTTCATGAAAAAGAGTTTGTTGATGATTTCATATCAACCAATGATCAAGATCAATTATCTTATCATTATGGTTTAGACAAATATCATTCAATGAAATAATTATCTCTTTAAATATTTCACAAATATCTATCACTAATTATTTCATAAAATTAACAATTAATTTCCATCATCATATTTGAATGACTTATCACAATGTTCATGATCAAATTTGTCAATTTCCAGCAGTGACCCCCAATCACTAAACTTAACTTATCTTGATCAATTTAAATCCAAAAAATGCAAACTCAGTTTCCTAACATTGCCTATTTGATTTACTAAAGAACCCAAGTGATAATTCACGCATTTCGAGGTGCAACAAAACCGTAATTAACAAATTAATCACGTTCTGTTCTGCTGTTCCCGCAACTGTGAATACATGCATATTCCAAAGGCCATATCTTGAGCAAATTAAATTCAAATTTAGTAAACTCAAATCCTATGGTTTCCTTGTTTAATGGAGAACAAAATCCAATTGAATATTTCATGTTTAAACAATTTAAACAGTGCCGAAAAAATCAATTAGACAGAGTTGCGAAAATTCAAATGCGCTAAAACTTTCGCGACCCTTTCAAAACCCAAGTCGTCCTAGGTCTATGGATCATATCCAAAACCTTATTCGACCTAAGGCTCTGATACCACTTGAAGGATATAGAGAATCCTCAAGCGCATCACGGAAGCGTGACGATCGTATCTCATACGATCGGGGCGACTATTCGCACTAGTCGCAAGATGCAGCGGAAATTTAAAAAATTTTAAATCAAACGATGAAACCACATGATCACGAGAACACTTCTCGGATCGTTTCATCAAACCATAAAGTATAAGGAATACCTCTTGAAGCGTGGTTGTGATCGCGAGATCCCAAACAAGAGATCCTCCTGTCTCAAGTCCGATCCACGAAGAACGCACTTGCGGGCACGATGATGAGTCGTGTTCCTCCCGCAATCCTCGATGAAGATCCAAGCAATGGATCCCCTGATTTTGTCAAGCGAAATCCATCGTCTTCCTTTAGAGTAAGCAACTCAAAAGAAGAAGGAGATCCTCGAGTCGTCGAAGGCGAAGGCGAGAGACTCTCCTTCTCAATGCACAAAGTGGACGGCCACTTTGAATAGAGAAAGAGAGAGACTAGGCGAGAATGAGAGAGAGAGAGTTATAGGCGTGTACAACTCTTCCTTGTGTAGTGTTGAAAGGCTAGGCTAGCCCTCCTTATATATTAGTTTAGGATCCAATGGATCTCAATCCATGGGATACATAGATCCAACGGCCATGCTTGGTCTATGTAAAATCAATGGCTATGATTGTTGTTGGCTTAAAACCAACAAAATTAATTTATATTAAATTAAATATATGTTGAATTATTATCAACACAATTTAATTAACATAAATTAATATATTAAGAGATAATATGATAACAAAAAAGAGAAGACAACAAATCTCCTAAAACATAGGAGGCGTCACCTATGAACAAGTCATGGGTGACGCTACCTTTGTTTTTGGTGGTGATTTTTGTCTCCTTTTTATTTATCTTATTATTTCTTAATTAATTACAATAACTATTATTGCAATAATATCCACAAAATTAATTCCAAATTTATTTATGAATATTTCAATCATGCCATTGAAGAAAATGTTAATCATATTCACATCCCAAACTAATTTGTAAATTACATTTCCAATTAATTACTTAATGTGAATCCAATTCACATATTAATAATCAACAAATGCTACTTACAATATTTCTCTCTCTCTTATATATTATAAATCATATTTATAATATATATGATTAATATGGATAGTGCTATCCACATTATTCATATCCATGATAATTAAATCACATTTAATCATCTTGGATCTCTTTTCTCATGTGCTCAAATAACATGAATCATATTCACGTTATTCATATCTTTGATAATTAAATCACATTTAACTATCTTAGATATCTCTTCTTATAATATGAATCAAATTCATATTATTTATGATAATTAAATCATATTTAATTATCCATTTTCTCAATGCCTGGATACTAAATTCATCTTAGGAATTATTCTTGAACTCCTTCAAGAATAGTGTGCTTTCTCCGCAGATACTTGGAGATAAGGACAGGGCGATTGTATTGTTCCACATATAGTGACTTGGATATTGAGATCACATCTCAAATCCAGATCTTGGGCCTCTCATAGATGCTTGATTAAATCAAGACCGTAAATCTAATCTTCTCATTGCATCTGAATCACGTTCAGATCAATGTCCAACATTTGGACCAAGATCAGATTACTTCTCTACTGAGAGGAGTCACTAAAATCCAGACCCGTTTCATCACTCCCTAGGAATGGAAGCGTCATGGTTATACAATCGTTTATGATCACATCACCCTCAGGTATTCCCAACACCTGTACATCCTGCATACTGGAAGACCCGGAATAAAACCCAAAGTATTAGATCAACTTTATACTGTCTACTTCAGGGTTTTATCAGTAAGTTCTCATTTGATCATTGGGATTTGGTATCGATCATATACTTTCCAAAAGCATATATCATACCTAGGTCTTGATTATATACTTTCCAAAAGTATATATCAAAACTACAAATTCAGTCAAGCTTCCAAAGCGAGACGACCGTGCACGGAATTTGATTCTTCCCAATATCTCATGAGTGAGCTCATGTCTTCCGGTTCAGTAATGAACATGTATGATCCCTTTGAGAGATTGTATTACTCATATGCCCTTATATGCACACTAGCGCGCCGGTGTATAGACCTTGATTATGTCATCAACCTATTGGTCTGCCAAATGTACATACTCAGACATATAGTAACACATCTGTCTCCGGTCAGAGGATGCGTGCCTGTATCGTGACAGCATACGATATAGGACTTTGGTTATCTCGATCTCGTTAAGTCAACCCATTGACCTAACTAATCTGACACCTCTGAATCACTATTCCTATGCAGAGGACATGCATCAAGAGGTCGGTCAGATATCAACCTATGTGAGAAAGGATTTCCATCTCCTACTCAGGCTGGAGATCACATCTTAACAATCATTTGACGGTGCTTGATGAGTCCTCAATCTAACTCTTTAGATATTCATCCAAGCACCAGCCTCTATGATTCAATAATTGAATCAACAGCTGTATAATCATTAAGATAGCCATGGTACATAACCCTAATTGTACAGAGGGACCTATTATGCAAATTATTTATTCTTCATTTCAGATCAGGGAATGATATTCGCAATAACATTTATTGCATAATGGCTCGTCGTGGGCTCACATGTCCAACACCACAGCCATTCCCGCCCAAGTTCAGGCTAACCCCAATAGCTTGAACAAATCCCAGTCATCTCAATACAATAATCAGGTATACTATTCAGATTTTTCCACATCTGAACACGAGATCCTTTCGTTTAACAATATCAATGCAATATCACTCAGAAGCGGAAGGACCGTGGTCGTACCTGACCGGGCAAGGGAAGCTGACCATCAAGACTCAGAAGATCAACCAGAGGATGCTTCTGAGGATGAAGAAGAAGGACGGTCGAAGATTTCAGCACGAGATAAAGGAAAGGCATCTATGGAGACTGCAGAGGACCTTGAACCTCTAGTTGCTGCGAAATTACCTTTGTCACCATTTCAGCAACATAATTATTATGATTGTAATAAGAACTCCAAATCTAATAAAGATGCTCTTATTTATGATTCTGGCTCTCTTTCTCCTGTCTCAAATGCTTCCATTCCTTTCCCTCATGCTCTAAAGAAAGGAAAACAAAAGAAAACTATTCAAAATGACCCAGTAATGGAAAAATTCTGCCAACAGAATATCACAGTCAAAGTACCCTTTGATCAGTATGTAGCCAGTAATCCAGCATTTCAGAAATACTTGAAAATGAAATGTACTCCCACCAAGACTCGTACAAAGAAAACAAATCAGTTTGTGAAGACTCATGTCCTGACAATGGCTACTACCAAATGTGTCAGAAATCAGCATTTACCAAGGAAGAAAAGGGACCTGGGTGCTCATTATGTGGAAAGTCGCATTGACGGTATTGCGTTCGCACGCACACTTTTCGACAATGGTTCTTCCATCAATCTTCTTCCCTTAGCCTTATATTACAGATTGGAGTTAGGTCCTCTCCAGAAATCATTATCTTTACTCCAATTCGCTGATAAATCCACTAAAAGGCCTAAGGGAGAAGTGAAAAATGTTACCATTATGGTCGAGGGTACGGAATACAAAGTGGGCTTTACTGTCCTTGATATGGAGACCCCGAACCACTGGAAGGAATCGCAAATCATTCTTGGAAGACCCTTCTTAAGAACTGCTAAGGCTGTATTTGATTACGGCACCGGAATGATGAAATTCCGCTCCTTAGATGGAGAAGTGGATCTGGAAATGAAACAAACAAAGTGGAAAAGACCAGATTCTGAATCCACCACTGAAGATGCTGAAACATACGAGTGTAATCTCATCAGCACTACTGGACCGTGGGACCAACTGCCGGACCTTCAGATTGCTAACACGCCAGCAGAAGAAGAAACAGTGCACCAGTCAGTATGTGAGATATTGTCAAACAAATCCAAACACCCGGATGTTTATAATCTTGATGACACAGAAATCCTTTCGGATTTGTCAATCCCATCTTCTTCGGGAAAATCAAGAAAAATAGATGACGAGTCGGACGCGGCTTTGGCCGAATTACTACACTACTTTTGCGATCCGACTCACATTCCTTCAGGATTAGTGGCTAACATATCACAGAATGATCCATCACCAACAAGCACAGAGCCAGACTTAAAAGATATTCAGCCAGATTTGATTGACGATGTAGATCTGCCAGAGCTGAAACCTCTCCCTCCCACACTGAAGTATGCATTTCTCAATGGACCCAAAGATAAATTCCCTGTGATCATTAGCTCATCATTAACCTTAGACCAAGAATTCAGACTACTAGAAGTCCTTGAGCGAAATCGAAAAGCCATCGGTTGGACAGTATCGGATCTCGTAGGAATCAACCCCGCTCTCTGCTCGCACCAAATTTATGTTGAGGATAACGCAAGTCCTTCCCGTGAATTTCAGAGAAGACTAAACCCCAATCTTCAGGAAGTGGTTAAGAAAGAGATTGAGAAATGGTGTAAAGCAGGTTTTATATACCCCATTTCTGACTCCAAGTGGGTGGCCCCCCTTCATGTCGTCCCGAAGAAGTCGGGAATCCAGATAGTCACCAACGAGGAGGGGGTTGAGATCGCGACCCGAGTACCCACGTCGTGGCGTATCTGTGTCGATTATAGGCGCCTGAATGCTGCGACCATGAAAGATTACTTTCCATTGCCATTTATTGATCAAATCTTGGAGAGACTTGCAGGGAAAGCATTCTTCTGTTTTCTTGATGGGTACTCTGGCTACAATCAAGTAGCTATCGCTCCCGAGGATCAGGAAAAAATCACATTTACATGTCCCTTCGGTACCTATACATTCAAGCACATGCAATTCGGGCTTTGTAATGCCCCAGGCACATTTCAGCGGTGCATGATTGC
Organism: Ottelia alismoides; assembly: GCA_037367405.1. Lineage (NCBI taxonomy): Eukaryota > Viridiplantae > Streptophyta > Magnoliopsida > Alismatales > Hydrocharitaceae > Ottelia > Ottelia alismoides. Next base: position 249,502 of record JAZKJV010002816.1, read on the forward strand.
AGTATTTACTGAAATGGTGGGTGATTTCCTGGAAGTCTTCATGGATGACTTCTCGGTCCATGGTGATTCATTTGATACATGTTTAGCACACTTGGATCGAGTCCTCAAGAGATGCAGGGAGGTTAATTTGGTACTCTCCTGGGAGAAGAGTCACTTTATGGTGACTGAGGGTATCGTGTTGGGGCATGTCATCTCCAGAAAGGGAATGGAGGTCGACCCTGCCAAGGTGGATGTGATCAAGAAACTTGAGCCACCAACCAACGTCAAGTCAATGCGGTCTTTTCTAGGGCATGTTGGATTTTATCGAAGGTTTATCCCTGATTTTTCAAAGATCGCCCGCCTACTGACTGAGCTCTTAGGAAAAGACACCGAGTTTATTGTAAATCACAAGTGTCTTGAGGCCTTCGAGCTCCTAAAAAAGAAAATATGTGAATCGCTGATATTACAAGCTCCCGACTGGTCTCTTCCCTTTGAGATAATGACTGATGCATCGGATTTCGCTGTCGGAGCTGTGCTTGGACAAAGACGGGATGGAATCCCTTATGCGATTCACTACGCGAGCAAAGTATTGGATCCTGTACAGAAAAATTATACAGTGACTGAAAAGGAAATGCTCGCGGTTGTTTGGGCCCTTGAAAAATTCAGATCATATATATTAGGCTCCAAGGTGACAATTTTCACTGATCATACTACAATTAGATACCTCATGGATAAGAAAGATGCCAAGGCACGGCTTTTGAGGTAGATCTTGTTAATCAAGGAATTTAATTTGGAGATCAAAGATAAACCTGGAATAAAGAATGTTGTTGCTGATCACCTTTCCTGAATTGAGAAAAATGATTATCCTGATACTGGACCTATTAAGGAGACTTTTCCAGACGAATCTGTTTGCATTATTGATTCAACCCCATGGTATTCCAACATCGTGAACTATCTTGTCTCCAAGAAGGTTCCTTTGGTTGGACCAAGAGAATGATTGATAAACTAAAGTCGGATTCAAGGAAATACCATTGGGACGATCCTTTCCTTTTTTATGAAGCAGTGGATTGTGTCTGGAGAAGATGTATTCCTCAGGAAGAATACTAGAGTGTCCTCACACATTGTCATACTCTCGAGGCTGGAGGGCACTATTCGGGAAAGAGAACCGCACACAAGGTACTCCAATGTGGATTTTACTGGCAGACCTTATTTCGTGATGCTAATGAATTTGTACGGTCTTGCCCGATTTGTCAAAGGATGGGAGGGAATACTGGTTATAGAGATGAAATGCCCATGCAACCAATGATTTTCTGTGATGTTTTCGATGCATGGGGGATTGATTTTATGGGTTCCTTTCCCAATAGCCATGGATTTGAGTACATCTTGTTAGCAGTTGATTATTTGTCTAGATAGATATAGGCTATTCCAACCCGAACCGCAGATAGCAAAACCGTCTGTAAGTTTATCAAGGATAATATCATTGCAAGGTTCGGAATACCAAAAGTTTTGATTTCTGATGGAGGTAGCCACTTTGTGAATAAGGAAATGAGATCTTTGGCTAAAGAGTATAAATTTGAGCATAGAATAGCCAACCCATATATCCACAATCTAATGGCATGGCAGAGGTTTCTAATAGAGAAGTGAAGGGTATTCTTCAAAAGTTGGTTCGTCCAGATAGGAAGGACTGATCAAAACTATTGGACCAGGTGCTATGGGCCTATAGGACAACCTATAAGACTCCACTCGGTACTTCACCTTTTAGGATGATTTATGGCAAGCCATGCCATCTACCTGCAGAATTAATTCACAAATCTGAATGGGCGATCAAAAAGTTGAATTGGATTTGTCACCTTGGGAAATTATGTCGAGATTTGAATTTAAATGAGCTCCGAAATCGAGCATATGACAACAGTGTAATCTATAAGGACAAGGTCAAGAGATGGCATGATAGACACATTCGAGATAAAACCTTTGTCCCTGGGCAGAAAGTATGGTTGTTTAATGCTCGGTTAAAGATTTTTCATGGGAAACTGAAATCAAAATGGACGGGTCCCTATGTTGTCATCGATGTGCATACCAATGGAAGTGTGGATATTGCTGAACTCAAAGATAATGCACAACCTTTCTCAGTGAATGGACAATTACTAAAGCCATATATAGAATCATCCAAAGAGCATACAGTGCAAGTTGAGGCCATCTACTTCACGCAGAGTGAGGACATTGAAGATATATCAGATCAATCCCACCCTCCCTCCCGACCACATCAGTCTCCTTGTACATCTTCTTCCTCTACTTAGGCCAAGGCCTAAGTATAGGGGGGGACCGATGCCATATGTATATTCCATTTTCCCCATCACACTCCATCTCCAGATCGACTCGCCTCCACCCTTCTTTTATACTTAGGCTGACCAAAGCCTAAGTATAAGGGAACCGACACCCACCTGTTTATACTCTCCTCATTCACATACCCCGATCGCTTCATTTTTTTCTTTTCCGCTCTTCTTCTATACTTAGACTATTCACAGTCTAAGTATAGGGGGGTGATTCTGTAAATCTTGTTCTTGTTCTTTTTTTCTTTTTTTCAACTCTCTTACGCTTAGCCCGAGCTATGTCATCTTTACGCTTCTTGTGCTCTGAGGACACATCACTCGCTAAGTATAGGGGGGTCTGTATATATATTTTGTATATATTTTAGCCATACCTCGTACTTTTGCGTAAGTCTATATGTATTTACGGGGTGGGTGATGAAAGAAAAAAAAACAACAAAAACAACAAAAAAACATTTTGCCACTAACACTGACTGTACCCAAAATTTTTGAAAAAAATGGCTTCTTATTCATTTTTTGCATAAAAAAACAAACAAACAACAAAAAATCCTTTGCATAAAAAGACTTCAAAAAAATGTCTGCATTCCACACACCTGCATTTCATCAAGCATTTCATTTGCATCTGTGAAAAGTCTTTGGGTTCTAAACTGAGTTATGAGCTGAAACCGAGAGTGGTCTAGACTTGACCTGAATCCACTTAATTTTCAGAGGAACTTCACCGAGAAATAGGATTTTAGAGTCTTCGGGTCTTTGACTTAATTCTTTGAGTTCCACATGACAATGTACAACATTTGACTCATAGTGTCTAACCTGGTCTCTTCATTCTGGGTACAACTCTAGAATAGGTAATTAATTTGTACTCTCGTACTATGCACTTAGCTCAACTAAGACGGGATGTTGGAAGACTGTGTAAGTTTCTTCTCTGGTAGCGTGGAAATCTAAAGACCGGAGTACGGGTTGAAATAAAGCTTCGGAAAAGGGATGGACGGCTGGGCACAATTTTTTCTAAGACCCCAAAAAATGTACGGAACAAAAAGATGCTATATCCGTAGGGGCACAACAAGATCTAAGCAGAACCACCAAAAATTTCAAATACAAAGAAGCATTCTACCTAATAAATATCTGACCAAAAAGGTCCAAGCTTCAAGAAAACCTGCAGATCTTGGTGGAGACTCGGATACACTGGCCATCTTCATAAGGAGAGGTGACTACACTGGCCACCCTCCAGTTCTTTTCCCCTTCTTCTATCTTCTCCCCCCAATTCGATTGTGAATACAACGCGACAGACCTTAGAAGGAAATACCTGACTCCCCGAGGATGAGTTACTGGAGAGGAGGTTTGTGCGGTAGTCCGGTATTCTGGATGGGAAGAGCTAAAACCCTTCACACACATGAGTCGGTTGTTCAATGTTCATACGGTATACTTTGGGAAGAGGATTGATCTAAGATGACTTCTGAGCCGAAACTGTAGCAATGATGTGTAGAACTTGAGGGCTGTTGATTTTAAAATTCTAAATCTCACAGGAATTCCGACACACAAATAATCCAAAGGTCGAGTTTAGTTTCACTTTCACCTTCAGCTCATGGTCTTGGTATGGAACCCAATCTCATTTCACCTCATGGCATTTCTTTTTGATGCTCAGGGACGAGCATAGTTTAAGTATAGGGGGATGATGAATCCCGTATTCATCACTCTAAATCTCATATATTAAGCTCAAATCCCTAAAAATCAACAGCATTCTTGCATCTATTTTGCATAATTAGCATTCATGCATGTTTCCATAAGAATGGCATTTTAGCACAAAATTCTGCATAAAATAAGAAGCCAAAAATCCATGCCAAAAATGACCTGTAAATAGCCTAACTTCCGGATTTTTAACCCATTCATGATAACTCCGAATGACTCAAAACCACTTCCACTGTGTACATATCACTAACAAGAATAAAGGAAAAATACAAAAAAAATAACTAACCTAAATAAGTGGACCAAAAACCCAAACCCTAATTTCAGGATTTTCGGACTAAAACCCTCATATCTCCCTCATCCAGTATCTGTTTTAATCCTACTCACTTTTGAACTAATGTACATTCAATTACCTTCAAAACAAGACCAAGTTCAAGTGAATCGGAGCTCGTATGTGAAAGTTGGGTTTTGGCCTCTTTTGTATACTGTATATTTTAACGGTTTTTGACCTAATATTTTACGTACATATTTTACTGATTAATAAAAATAAAAAAAATGATTACTGTGTATTTATTTATCTCTGATTTATCGTATTTTTTCTGGATTTTTATCTAATATAAAAAATGACATAAAAATTACAAAACCCTAAAATCAAGGTGTTCTATGTACATGGGATACCCCAAAAATATCACTTTGTGCAAATGATCGAATTTGATTTTGATGTCTTCATAAAAGTTGTAGATCTCATCGAGACAAGCAATTTTTGTGAAGGAACTTTTTTGATCCAAGGTCATTTACTATTTTCTATTGATTTTATAAAGTATTTATTTCCTGATTTATCTGGTGCTGACATGTGGCCGCACCTAGTGCCGCCACGTGTCCACCATTTTTGAGATATTTATAAATCCATTTTATAAAATATATATATATAATAAAAAAATAAAAAAGCCCCTCCACGTGCGTCACACGTGCCTCCCAGGCACGTGCTCCGCACGTGCGCGCCTACGCCCTTCAGCCCTTTGCCCGTCACGTGGCAGCGCAGAGACCGTCCGATCTCGTCAATCGGACGGTGCCTGTGCATCTTCCCCATCGGTCCTCCTTTTCCAAATCGGCCTCCGCCGCCCCGACTTCCTCGCCGTGTATCCGCGCCGCTGCGCCTCCGCAAATCTCGCTATCTCCGTCAACCTCCAATCACGCATCCAATCGAATCCTCGCCATCCCAAATCCCATCACCGAACCTCTGCGATCTCGATCCCTCGTCAAATCGACCGCCCTACTTCCTTCCATCTCCGGCCAAACCCACACCCTATTTAAGAACCTTCGCCGCCGACGCATTCCCCATCCGCCGTTCCTTCATCGAGACTTTCCTCTCCGGTGTGACAGCCCGTGACGAACTCCTCGCCGACGTGATCCGAAGCCGAGCTCCTCGCTGCAGCACCGCCCCCGAAGCCGCTGCTCCGCTCCGGCCATTCGCGCCGTCGAGCCCGACCTTCTCAGGTACTCTCTCTCTCCCTATCTCTCTCTCTCTCGCTCTATCTCTATTTCTCCGCCTCGCTACGCCGCCGCCATCCAACGCCTTCTCCGCCACCCCGAGCCACCAGCCACCTGCTCCGCCGTCATCGAATTCAGACGATCTTCATCTCCGACAGCAGTAGGAGGCGGTGATCTCCTCCTCCGAGCTTCGCCAACGACTTACGACAATCCGCAAACGCCTCCGCCGTGCGCTGGGCTCCGTCACCACCGACCCACTCCGCCTTTGTCCACAGCATCATCTACTGCGACTTCCAGCAGCACCCTACAGAACCTCCAACCGAAGTCATCGCCTTCTTCATCGACCAACGAAGCCACAGCTCCGCCTCGACGTTGTCACTCGTAACCGCCGTAGCCCTACCAGCCCACCGCCTCACCACCGCCTTCATCAGCCGGGCACGAGGCCCGAGGCTCCCCACGCACGTGCAGGGCACGTGCGGCGAGGGAGTACGTCCTCAGCGCCATCAGCCCAGGGGTCACGTGCGCAGCACGTGACCCGTTGGGCAATTTGCAAGAGCACCCCCGGTGTCTCCGCATTTGCCATCGAGTCCAGACAGCCAAAGGGCACGTGCCACGCACGTGCTCCACTGGAAATTTTGCAGCATACCCCCTGAACATTTGGTAATTACATTTCCGGCCTTTACAGTTTTTATTTATTTTATTTATATTGCATCTGTACCCCTGTGTTCCCCCGTATTTGTGGACCTTCTCTTTACATTATTTTATTAATCCAAAAATAGCATGATGTTTGTTAATTGGTTCTCTACACTTTGACATATTGCGGGCAATTTTGTGATTGATGGTTAATTAATAAATAATTGTTTTGTGGAAATTTGCGTAGTTTGCCCATTTCTTGCTCTGAAATTCATAATTAATTAACCATTGCTCTAAAAATTCCTGAAAAATCATATATTGTAGAGTTAATTGTACTTGACATTGTGCCCAAAAATATTTGCATTTGCATGCATATTTGGCTCTATAAAAATCATTTTGCATATTTTAGTATTTAATTTTTAATAGGTATTAAACCTCACATTTTCGAGGTTTGGGATTTTTCTGAGATCCATCACCTAGTGATAGATCTTAAATAATTTTATTTCTTGAAAATAAATAGGTTTAATATTTATTAAAATTAAATATTGAAATTCATTCTGTTTGCATTTAAAAATCCATAAAAAATTATATTTCATTCAAAATCAAAAAAATAATGCACTCATTTCATCATAATTTACATCGTGGCCTAATTTCATATTTTTCGGACATCGTTTGATCGTAATTTACAGTTTAGTCCCCAAAATAGGCCAAAATTGCATTTTGCATCCCTTAATACATTGAAAATTCAAAAAAAAAGACTGCCTCGAAAACCGAACACGAACTTTGATAGACATCTCTCTAGGTTGTTCCTTTGCCTCCTTGTGATCGACCTTGGGACTTGCCCAAGTAAAATAAACATAAAACCACGATATTAAAAATTTGAATAAATTATTTGTGGTATTTGAATAAATTATTTGTGGTATTTGCCGCCTACAACTCACGACTAATCATTCTTTAAGCCGAACGATAAAAACACATTTTTAACATAGGCATTTCCGGATTCGTCAGAGGGGCTCACATGCGATGGATGCGCAACAGGTCTGAGGAGGTGGACGATCGACGGAGAAGGTGTGATTGCAAAGGCGGTGGTGTGCGCTCCAGCAAGGGTGGATGGTGTGAAGACAGAGAGTTTTGTGAGGAATAAGGGAGGTTCCCCTGTGAATAGGGGAACTCACTCTATTTGTTTACCATGGTTAAATTTCTATCTAATTGATTGAAGAAATATTCTCAAAAAATAAATAAAATCATGGTTAGATTCGTAGCATGTGATTTGTCTGTGGAAATGGAATCTGATTAATGATTTGAAGCACGAAGGGAGGTGGATTTAGGAGAGAGGAAATGAAGAGGAAGATGGAGGAAGAGGATAATTTAGGAAGAAGAAGAAAGAAAAGTACCTGGATGGTTTGTGGGCGAGGTGCCTGTGGAGTGGAAGCTTGGAGCTTCCAAGTCGTATCTCACATGCCTCGGCAAGGGCGGAGCTCTCGCAGCTGTCAAGGGAACGACTGCTACGAGGAGACGTTTCCTCCTCGGATCTCACCCGAGAAATGAGGGTCGTCACTCGATCCAAGGCCTATCGTTGTCACAGATGATGCTTCACGAGCTCTCTCTCTCTCTCTCTCTTATCTCGCAAGAATGGCGGATGACAGGAACGATGGAGGCGGAGGGGGTTTTATGGCTGGTTGGAGAGTAGTACGCAGAGGGGTGGGAAAGATGGTGGGTGGAGAGGCGGAGGACACGGGCGATTGTGTTGTGGGTGGTTACGGAGAGCGATGGAGGAGCAACCGTGCACCGCAAGGCGCGGGGCTGCATTTGCATGTGATGGAGGAAAGGTGCGCGGGGTATGACCGTGCGATGCAGGAGGAAGGCGAGACACGTACTACTTAGCTCAAAATTCAATCAATTCTTCCACGCTAATAGTATATTATTTAGGTGCGGTTTCATCTGACAGTTGTAGCATGTGTACTTAGCGATTCGGACAGAACCGAGAGAAGGATCTCCGTGAAGAGTGTCTCGGCTTAATTTATATCCCGGGCAAGTCCGGGGTCGAACTCAAGGCGGCAAAGGAACAACTTTGGGGTTAATTTGCAAATTTAAGATCTAGATTTTCGATGCGGCATTTTTTTAGATTTTTTTATGCAAATAGAATGCAAATGCAAATGAATTACAACACTAAGAAAACACACAACAAGGCCAAATTAATTTTAATGAGAAATTAATCCAATTTAGCCAAATTATATTTTTCCAGTAAACTTAATCCAATGGTGAATGCAAAACATATTTTTTTAGAATTTTAGAGGTTAAAATGCAATAACTAAAAATGCACACTTTTTATGGGTTTTTTCGCAATTTATCACACAAACAGAAAGCAAAAATTATGAAAAAATTATTGAAACTAAAACATGATGCAAGGAAGCTACAGTAATATTTTTGGAATTTTTTGACAAGTTATGAAGTTTTTATGAATTTTTTAGTAAAAATGGAGTGGAAATGAGTAATTAATTCCTATTAAATCCACGTTATCAAATTAGTCAGAGAGCAAATTATCTCAAAAATATATTTAGATAAGAAATGCAGGAGAGTTGAAATTTCACAAAAATGATTTATGTAGATTTAATTAAAAATCAAACACTATATCCACTCTACAAATTATTCCAAGCACAAAACAACTCCAATTTAGATGAAATTTGGACTGTAAGTTCATCACATATCAAAGCATCACATATATTTTTTTTGCAATTTTTGGAGCAACCTGTGTGAGATATAAATTTAAGAGTCCAGATTGGGTAAAATGCACAGATTTTTAGTTAACCATTTTTAATTAATTACCCATGACTCACAAAAATACAAATAAATAGTCAAAATGCAGACAAGAAGTTGCTCAATACAAAGACATTTTTCTTTGAATATAAAAATGAATAAACAAGGTCCAAATTAAAGTGCGAACACATGGGTGTCTTAGCAAATCTAGAAACTTAAATTACAAAAGAAAACATGCACAGGGACTAAATGGTAATTACAAAAACTTTGAGAGAAATAGTTGCAATTTTTACAAAATAAAAAAAATAAAAAGATAAGACCTTCTTCCTTGAGCACGATGGGGGAACCCAACATGAGTGAAGTCGGCGGCGGTGGCGGGCGGTGCGGCCGCGCCTCACGGCGGAGGGGCGGTGGTGCGAAGAGGAGGTCGCGGCTCTGGGGGGTGCGGCGGTGCGAGAAGGTCGGAGGAGGGCGAGGGGGGCGCCGCGCGGGTGGAGGTTGCGGCTGGAGGAGTCGGGGCCGCGCACGGCGGCGCGGGGGCGGCGAGGGAGAGGACGGCAGGCGCGCACGGCGGCGCGCGGGCAGCGGGGCCGTGCTGGCGGCTGTGTCGGTGAGGAAGCCGTCGGCTGGCGGCGGCTAGAAAGTGGGAGGGGCGGCGGGCAGCTCCTGCGCCTGCTGCCTCTTCCGTTTTTTTTTATTTTTTTTGAAATTTTGGTTTGCTGCTGTGATAAACAAAAAAAACCTTTTTGTTTTAATCTTTTTTATATTTTTTATGTTTTTATTAGACAGGGAATATGATTGACAAAAATAAAATAAAATAGGTTGGTGTTGGAGAAGATGATGATGAACTAAAAAAAAGAAACAAAATGGTAGATGATGAGTTGGTAGTGGTGATGATGATAACGGTGATGGTGATGGTATGATGTGGTTCGTGAATGATGGAGAAGATGATGAAAATGATATGATTTGAAACAAGAAAATAAAAATATTAGATAAAATAAAACAACAAGATAAATGAGGAGATTTCCTTATCTGATCTTCGCCGGATTGGCGGAGCAGCTACGCTGGACTCCTGTTGTCGCCTCGATCCGATTGGCGAAATAAAAATCGGAGAAGCTACACGAGCTTGACGGGGAACTCGTGACGCGAAGCGGAGCTCCGCGGATCTCACCTGAAGGAGGTCGTCGCTTAAGGACGATGCTTCGCAGCTGTCACCAACAAAACACTCCAAGCTCTCTCCTTATTCTATAAGAATGGTGGATGCGAAAAAATGAGGATGTACAAATGAATATAAAGAGAAGAGAAAGAGAGGTTAGAATGGTGGTGGTATTGAATGGGAAGTTGAATTATTGGTGGAGTTGAATGGGAGGTTGGTGGAAGAATATGGAGTGGAATGGGAGTTATTAAAAATGGTGGAGTTGAATAGAAGTTGGTGGTAGAGAAGTTATTGTAGAGAATGGGAAAAAATAAATAAATAAATAAATAATGATATAAAGTATGCTACTTTAAATACAACAAAAATAAAGAGGAAAAAAATAGTAGTGAATTTACAAGTAAATACATACAACATGTACATTTTTTGTTTGCTTTTTTTAATATGTATTTTTTTATCTTTTTAATAAGAGATATTTACAATGAAAAAATACAATAAAATACAATAATCAAAATACAACACAATCATAATTTTTTTGTATTTTTAGTAATTGAGAAAGATAAAATAAAAAATGACTAAAGAATGAATATATACATAATGTACAATGTACATCTAGGTCCCAAAACCCAACTTTTGCAAATGAGCTCCGATTTTAATGAAACTACTTCCGTTGGATAGATAATTTTCTAACTTGAACTTTGAAAGTGAGTTTGGTAAATTTGGAGTTCATACAGAGCGGGAATTTAGCTTGGAAGTTGGACTCTACGGCTTTTTCTCTTTGGGATCTAGGAGCATTTATTTGAGGTGAAATTTGTTTTGTATTTTTATATTTTTATATACATTTTTATAAACAAGTTAGAGAAAGAATTAGGCAAAAAGGAGTTGAAATGAAATTATTAAAAATATATAAGGTTTTGGGCTATTTACAAGTATAAAACTCCTTTATTTTTGCGGCTTTTTATTGTTAATTTATTTTGTACAATCTAATATACAATAATTAGTGTGTTTTATTTACAAGAGTTATTTTGTTAATTTATTGATTTTATGGACATTTATTTGGGATTTTACTCGGGGATTTTGCTAAGATCAATATATTGCGATGATGAATCACGGATTCATCACCCCCCTATACTTAAACTTTGCTAGTCCTCGAGCAAATAAAGAATGAATAAGTTGGGTTAACCCCTGACTGTGCATGTGAATACAAGACTTGATCCGTTCAAGAACTCTCTGTTTTAGAGATCCTAAAAATCTAAGCTGAACCAAGCTCTAGTCGAAAGGTACCCAATTTCCTTAATCATCAGACTCTCTTTGTATACATATAAAGTAGGGATATGACTTTAAGTGTTGACCGCAGTTACAAGACTAGAGTCGCAACGTTACCCAAGGTTCCAGTCCAAGAGACTCTCCTAAAGACCCGATCCTCAACACTAGGGAATAAACCATTTCTTGCATCCAATCAACCGTCTCTTTAGTTGTCAGACTTAAAAGTGTAGATGGAAGGCCAGTTGATGGAGGGCATAGGATTGTGTCATTTCTTCTCTCCCTCTCATTGGAACAAGGATCCTCTCAAGTGCCTTATTACGCGACACATTTTTTTTGGTGTTGATCAGTGCGTCCGTCAAGAGAAGTTGGAGCCGTCTGCACTTGTTTTCGTGGGAGTACACCGGGGTGTGCCTTTTTTGAGTACCTATCGTACCTTCTACACCCAGACTTGTAGCATTTACGATGCAGAGCCCTTTTTTGGTGCAAGCCCGACTCCTGGTCCTAATATCGGTGGTGCAAGTGGACACTTTGAAATGGTTGGGAGCGCTCGCCTTTGGTGGAAGCTCTGTTGATAATTGACTTTGTGGAATGAGAGCTTTTCTTTGACATTTCATTGCTTTGTAGTATTTTTGGCTAGCTCCACTGCTTTTACCAAGAGTTGGTGCACACTGATCAATATTTTTTTTATTTTATCACACCCTGGCACATAGGTAAATGTCAAGAGATAGTATAAGAACCATGTTCTCATACTGGCTAAAGATGCTGACACTCAGGTTTCATGAAGCCTTCATTGATTTTATCCCATCCTCGAGCATCATCAAATCAAGTCCAAACTCAAATCCCTCATACCAGTTCCTCAGTGAAATTTCAACTCATCTCATCATAACTGCAGTCGTGTATGTGAGGTGCTGATCATATTCTTAAGGTAGAGACTAAGCATGCAATATAGCACACAAATCTTTCAAACTAGGGAAATGTGAATAATTAAGTCAAGGACCCTAATGACTAAGGCTGGTTAACTCAAAATCTCAAGACCTCATAAACCAAGTGTTCTTGAACATCACTAGTCTTGTGTGAAAGTGAATTGTGTCAGGGATTAAACCAACTTATTAGTTAGTTTTTA